>JAQISU010000056.1:0-232500 GCA_029339505.1 Unio delphinus
CTTTTAATCTAAGATAACCATTTACAAGCCTTTTAATCTAAAATAACCA
This sequence comes from Unio delphinus, assembly GCA_029339505.1. NCBI lineage: Eukaryota > Metazoa > Mollusca > Bivalvia > Unionida > Unionidae > Unio > Unio delphinus. Next base: position 50 of record JAQISU010000056.1, read on the forward strand.
TTTACAAGCCTTTTAATCTAAAATAACCATTTACAAGCCTTTTAATCTAAAATAACCATTTACAAGCCTTTTAATCTAAGATAACCATTTACAAGCCTTTTAATCTAATATAACCATTTACAAGCCTTTTAATCTAAGGTAACCATTTACAAGCCATTTAATCTAAGATAACCATTTACAAGCCTTTTAATCTAAGATAACCATTACCATTTACAAGCCTTTTAATCTAAAATAACCATTTACAAGCCTTTTAATCTAAGATAACCATTTACAAGCCTTTTAATCTAAAATAACCATTTACAAGCCATTTAATCTAAGATAACCATTTACAAGCCATTTAATCTAAAATAACCATTTACAAGCCTTTTAATCTAAGATAACCATTTACAAGCCTTTTAATCTAAGATAACCATTTACAAGCCTTTTAATCTAAGATAACCATTTACAAGCCATTTAATCTAAGATAACCATTTACAAGCCATTTAATCTAAGGTAACCATTTACAAGCCTTTTAATCTAATATAACCATTTACAAGCCTTTTAATCTAAAATAACCATTTACAAGCCTTTTAATCTAAGATAACCATTTACAAGCCTTTTAATCTAATATAACCATTTACAAGCCTTTTAATCTAAGGTAACCATTTACAAGCCATTTAATCTAAGATAACCATTTACAAGCCATTTAATCTAAGGTAACCATTTACAAGACTTTTAATCTAAGATAACCATTTACAAGCCTTTTAATCTAAGATAACCATTTACAAGCCTTTTAATCTAAGATAACCATTTACAAGCCTTTTAATCTAAAATAACCATATACAAGCCATTTAATCTAAGATAACCATTTACAAGCCATTTAATCTAAAATAACCATTTACAAGCCTTTTAATCTAAGGTAACCATTTACAAGCCATTTAATCTAAGATAACCATTTACAAGCCTTTTAATCTAAGATAACCATTTACAAGCCTTTTAATCTAAAATAACCATTTACAAGCCTTTTAATCTAAGATAACCATTTACAAGCCTTTTAATCTAAGATAACCATTTACAAGCCTTTTAATCTAAAATAACCATTTACAAGCCTTTTAATCTAAAATAACCATTTACAAGTCTTTTAATCTAAGATAACCATTTACAAGCCTTTTAATCTAAAATAACCATTTACAAGCCTTTTAATCTAAGATAACCATTTACAAGCCTTTTAATCTAAGATAACCATTTACAAGCCTTTTAATCTAAGATAACCATTTACACGCCTTTTAATCTAAAATAACCATATACAAGCCATTTAATCTAAGATAACCATTTACAAGCCATTTAATCTAAGGTAACCATTTACAAGTCTTTTAATCTAAGATAACCATTTACAAGCCTTTTAATCTAAAATAACCATTTACAAGCCTTTTAATCTAAGATAACCATTTACAAGCCATTTAATCTAAGATAAGCATTTACCATCCTTTTAATCTAAGATAACCATATACAAGCCTTTTAATCTAAGATAAGCATTTACCATCCTTTTAATCTAAGATAACCATTTACAAGCCTTTTAATCTAAGATAACCATTTACAAGCCTTTTAATCTAAGATAACCATTTACAAGCCTTTTAATCTAAGATAACCATATACAAGCCTTTTAATCTAAGATAACCATATACAAGCCTTTTAATCTAAGATAACCATATACAAGCCATTTAATCTAAAATAACCATTTACAAGCCTTTTAATCTAAGATAACCATTTACACGCCTTTTAATCTAAGATAACCATTTACAAGCCTTTTAATCTAAGATAACCATTTACAAGCCTTTTAATCTAATATAACCATTTACAAGCCTTTTAATCTAAAATAACCATTTACAAGCCATTTAATCTAAGATAACCATTTACAAGCTATTTAATCTAAGATAACCATTTACAAGCCTTTTAATCTAAAATAACCATTTACAAGTCTTTTAATCTAAAATAACCATTTACAAGTCTTTTAATCTAAGATAACCATTTACAAGTCTTTTAATCTAAGATAACCATTTACAAGCCTTTTAATCTAAAATAACCATTTACAAGCCTTTTAATCTAAGATAACCATTTACAAGCCATTTAATCTAAGATAACCATTTACAAGCCTTTTAATCTAAGATAACCATTTACAAGCCATTTAATCTAAGATAACCATTTACAAGCCATTTAATCTAAGATAACCATTTACAAGCCATTTAATCTAAGGTAACCATTTACAAGCCATTTAATCTAAGATAACCATTTACAAGCCATTTAATCTAAGATAACCATTTACAAGCCATTTAATCTAAGATAACCATTTACAAGCCATTTAATCTAAGATAACCATTTACAAGCCATTTAATCTAAGATAACCATTTACAAGCCATTTAATCTAAGGTAACCATTTACAAGTCTTTTAATCTAAGATAACCATTTACAAGTCTTTTAATCTAAGGTAACCATTTACAAGCCTTTTAATCTAAGGTAACCATTTACAAGCCATTTAATCTAAGGTAACCATTTACAAGCCATTTAATCTAAGATAACCATTTACAAGCCATTTAATCTAAGATAACCATTTACAAGCCATTTAATCTAAGATAACCATTTACAAGCCATTTAATCTAAGGTAACCATTTACAAGTCTTTTAATCTAAGATAACCATTTACAAGTCTTTTAATCTAAGATAACCATTTACAAGCCTTTTAATCTAAGATAACCATTTACAAGCCTTTTAATCTAAGATAACCATTTACAAGCCTTTTAATCTAAAATAACCATTTACAAGCCTTTTAATCTAATATAACCATTTACAAGCCTTTTAATCTAAGATAACCATTTACAAGTCTTTTAATCTAAGATAACCATTTACAAGCCTTTTAATCTAAAATAACCATATACAAGCCATTTAATCTAAGATAACCATTTACAAGCCTTTTAATCTAATATAACCATTTACAAGCCTTTTAATCTAAGATAACCATTTACAAGCCTTTTAATCTAAGATAACCATTTACAAGCCTTTTAATCTAAGATAACCATTTACAAGCCTTTTAATCTAATATAACCATTTACAAGCCTTTTAATCTAAGATAACCATTTACAAGCCTTTTAATCTAAGATAACCATTTACAAACCTTTTAATCTAAGATAACCATTTACAAGCCTTTTAATCTAAGATAACCATTTACAAGCCATTTAATCTAAGATAACCATTTACAAGCCATTTAATCTAAGATAACCATTTACAAGCCTTTTAATCTAATATAACCATTTACATGCCTTTTAATCTAAGATAACCATTTACAAGCCATTTAATCTAAGATAACCATTTACAAGCCTTTTAATCTAAGATAACCATTTACAAGCCTTTTAATCTAAGATAACCATTTACAAGCCATTTAATCTAAGATAACCATTTACAAGCCATTTAATCTAAGATAACCATTTACAAGCCTTTTAATCTAATATAACCATTTACAAGCCTTTTAATCTAAGATAACCATTTACAAGCCATTTAATCTAAGATAACCATATACAAGCCTTTTAATCTAAGATAAGCATTTACCATCCTTTTAATCTAAGATAACCATTTACAAGCCTTTTAATCTAAGATAACCATTTACAAGCCTTTTAATCTAAGATAACCATTTACAAGCCTTTTAATCTAAAATAACCATATACAAGCCTTTTAATCTAAGATAACCATTTACAAGCCTTTTAATCTAATATAACCATTTACAAGCCTTTTAATCTAAGATAACCATTTACAAGCCTTTTAATCTAAGATAACCATTTACAAGCCTTTTAATCTAAAATAACCATATACAAGCCTTTTAATCTAAGATAACCATTTACAAGCCTTTTAATCTAATATAACCATTTACAAGCCTTTTAATCTAAAATAACCATTTACAAGCCATTTAATCTAAGATAACCATTTACAAGCCATTTAATCTAAGATAACCATTTACAAGCCTTTTAATCTAAGATAACCATTTACAAGCCATTTAATCTAAGATAACCATTTACAAGCCTTTTAATCTAAAATAACCATTTACAAGCCATTTAATCTAAGATAACCATTTACAAGCCATTTAATCTAAGATAACCATTTACAAGCCTTTTAATCTAAGATAACCATTTACAAGCCATTTAATCTAAGATAACCATTTACAAGCCTTTTAATCTAATATAACCATTTACAAGCCTTTTAATCTAAGATAACCATTTACAAGCCTTTTAATCTAAGATAACCATTTACAAGCCTTTTAATCTAAAATAACCATATACAAGCCTTTTAATCTAAGATAACCATTTACAAGCCTTTTAATCTAATATAACCATTTACAAGCCTTTTAATCTAAAATAACCATTTACAAGCCATTTAATCTAAGATAACCATTTACAAGCCATTTAATCTAAGATAACCATTTACAAGCCTTTTAATCTAAGATAACCATTTACAAGCCATTTAATCTAAGATAACCATTTACAAGCCTTTTAATCTAAGATAACCATTTACAAGCCTTTTAATCTAAGATAACCATTTACAAGCCATTTAATCTAAAATAACCATTTACAAGCCATTTAATCTAAGATAACCATTTACAAGCCTTTTAATCTAAGATAACCATTTACAAGCCTTTTAATCTAAGATAACCATTTACAAGCCATTTAATCTAAGATAACCATTTACAAGCCTTTTAATCTAAGATAACCATTTACAAGCCTTTTAATCTAAGATAACCATTTACAAGCCTTTTAATCTAAGATAACCATTTACAAGCCATTTAATCTAAAATAACCATTTACAAGCCATTTAATCTAAGATAACCATTTACAAGCCTTTTAATCTAAGATAACCATTTACACGCCTTTTAATCTAAGATAACCATTTACAAGCCTTTTAATCTAAGATAACCATTTACAAGCCTTTTAATCTAAGATAACCATTTACAAGCCTTTTAATCTAAGATAACCATTTACAAGCCATTTAATCTAAAATAACCATTTACAAGCCATTTAATCTAAGATAACCATTTACAAGCCTTTTAATCTAAGATAACCATTTACAAGCCTTTTAATCTAAGATAACCATTTACAAGCCATTTAATCTAAGATAACCATTTACAAGCCTTTTAATCTAAGATAACCATTTACAAGCCTTTTAATCTAAGATAACCATTTACAAGCCTTTTAATCTAAGATAACCATTTACAAGCCATTTAATCTAAAATAACCATTTACAAGCCATTTAATCTAAGATAACCATTTACAAGCCTTTTAATCTAAGATAACCATTTACACGCCTTTTAATCTAAGATAACCATTTACAAGCCTTTTAATCTAAGATAACCATTTACAAGCCTTTTAATCTAATATAACCATTTACAAGCCTTTTAATCTAAGATAACCATTTACACGCCTTTTAATCTAAGATAACCATTTACAAGCCTTTTAATCTAAGATAACCATTTACAAGCCTTTTAATCTAAGATAACCATTTACAAGCCTTTTAATCTAATATAACCATTTACAAGCCTTTTAATCTAAAATAACCATTTACAAGCCATTTAATCTAAAATAACCATTTACAAGCCATTTAATCTAAGATAACCATTTACAAGTCTTTTAATCTAAGATAACCATTTACAAGTCTTTTAATCTAAGATAACCATTTACAAGTCTTTTAATCTAATATAACCATTTACAAGTCTTTTAATCTAAAATAACCATATACAAGCCTTTTAATCTAAGATAACCATTTACAAGCCTTTTAATCTAAGGTAACCATTTACAAGCCTTTTAATCTAAGATAACCATTTACAAGCCTTTTAATCTAAGATAACCATTTACAAGCCTTTTAATCTAAAATAACCATTTACAAGCCATTTAATCTAAAATAACCATTTACAAGCCTTTTAATCTAAGATAACCATTTACAAGTCTTTTAATCTAAGATAACCATTTACAAGCCTTTTAATCTAAGGTAACCATTTACAAGCCATTTAATCTAAGATAACCATTTACAAGCCTTTTAATCTAAGATAACCATTTACAAGCCATTTAATCTAAGATAACCATTTACAAGCCATTTAATCTAAGATAACCATTTACAAGCCTTTTAATCTAAGATAACCATTTACAAGCCATTTAATCTAAGATAACCATTTACAAGCCTTTTAATCTAAGATAACCATTTACAAGCCATTTAATCTAAGATAACCATTTACAAGCCTTTTAATCTAAGATAACCATTTACAAGCCTTTTAATCTAAGATAACCATTTACAAGCCTTTTAATCTAAGATAACCATTTACAAGCCTTTTAATCTAAAATAACCATTTACAAGTCTTTTAATCTAAGATAACCATTTACAAGTCTTTTAATCTAAGATAACCATTTACAAGTCTTTTAATCTAAGATAACCATTTACAAGCCTTTTAATCTAAGATAACCATTTACAAGCCTTTTAATCTAAGATAACCATTTACAAGCCTTTTAATCTAAAATAACCATTTACAAGTCTTTTAATCTAAGATAACCATTTACAAGTCTTTTAATCTAAGATAACCATTTACAAGCCTTTTAATCTAAGATAACCATTTACAAGCCATTTAATCTAAGGTAACCATTTACAAGTCTTTTAATCTAAGGTAACCATTTACAAGTCTTTTAATCTAAAATAACCATTTACAAGTCTTTTAATCTAAGATAACCATTTACAAGCCTTTTAATCTAAGATAACCATTTACAAGCCATTTAATCTAAGATAACCATATACAAGTCTTTTAATCTAAGATAACCATTTATAAGCCTTTTAATCTAAGATAACCATTTACAATCCTTTTAATTTAAGATAACCATTTACAAGCCTTTTAATCTAAGATAACCATATACAAGCCTTTTAATCTAAGATAACCATATACAAGTCTTTTAATCTAAGATAACCATATACAAGTCTTTTAATCTAAGATAACCATATACACGCCTTTTCATCTAAGATAACCATTTACAAGCCTTTTAATCTAAGATAACCATATACACGCCTTTTAATCTAAGATAACCATATACAAGTCTTTTAATCTAAGATAACCATTTACAAGCCTTTTAATCTAAGATAAGCATTTACAAGCCTTTTAATCTAAGATAACCATTTACAAGCCTTTTAATCTAAGATAACCATATACAAGCCTTTTAATCTAAGATAACCATTTACAAGCCTTTTAATCTAAGATAACCATATGCAAGCCTTTTAATCTAAGATAAGCATTTACCAGCCTTTTAATCTAAGATAACCATATACAAGCCTTTTAATCTAAGATAACCATTTACAAGCCTTTTAATCTAAGATAACCATATACACGCCTTTTAATCTAAGATAACCATATACAAGTCTTTTAATCTAAGACAACCATATACAAGTCTTTTAATCTAAGATAACCATATACAAGCCTTTTAATCTAAGATAACCATATACAAGTCTTTTAATCTAAGATAACCATTTACAAGCCTTTTAATCTAAGATAACCATATACAAGCCTTTTAATCTAAGATAACCATTTACAAGCCTTTTAATCTAAGATAACCATTTACAAGCCTTTTAATCTAAGATAACCATTTACAAGCCTTTTAATCTAAGATAACCATATACAAGTCTTTTAATCTAAGATAACCATTTACAAGCCTTTTAATCTAAGATAACCATATACAAGTCTTTTAATCTAAGATAACCATATACAAGTCTTTTAATCTAAGATAACCATTTATAAGCCTTTTAATCTAAGATAACCATTTACAAGCCTTTTAATCTAAGATAACCATTTACAAGCCTTTTAATCTAAGATAACCATATACACGCCTTTTAATCTAAGATAAGCATTTACCAGCCTTTTAATCTAAGATAACCATATACACGCCTTTTAATCTAAGATAACCATATACAAGTCTTTTAATCTAAGATAACCATTTACAAGCCTTTTAATCTAAGATAACCATATACAAGCCTTTTAATCTAAGATAACCATTTACAAGCCTTTTAATCTAAGATAACCATTTACAAGCCTTTTAATCTAAGATAACCATTTACAAGCCTTTTAATCTAAGATAACCATTTACAAGCCTTTTAATCTAAGATAACCATTTACAAGCCTTTTAATCTAAGATAACCATTTACAAGCCTTTTAATCTAAGATAACCATTTACAAGCCTTTTAATCTAAGATAACCATTTACAAGCCTTTTAATCTAAGATAACCATTTACAAGCCTTTTAATCTAAGATAACCATTTACAAGCCTTTTAATCTAAGATAACCATTTACAAGCCTTTTAATCTAAGATAACCATATACAAGCCTTTTAATCTAAGATAAGCATTTACAAGCCTTTAATCTAAGATAACCATTTACAAGCCTTTTAATCTAAGATAAGCATTTACCATCCTTTTAATCTAAGATAACCATTTACAAGCCTTTTAATCTAAGATAACCATTTACAAGCCTTTTAATCTAAGATAACCATATACAAGCCTTTTAATCTAAGATAACCATATACAAGCCTTTTAATCTAAGATAACCATTTACAAGCCTTTTAATCTAAGATAACCATATACAAGCCTTTTAATCTAAGATAACCATTTACAAGCCTTTTAATCTAAGATAACCATTTACAAGCCTTTTAATCTAAGATAACCATTTACAAGCCTTTTAATCTAAGATAACCATTTACAAGCCTTTTAATCTAAGATAACCATATACAAGCCTTTTAATCTAAGATAACCATTTACAAGCCTTTTAATCTAAGATAACCATTTACAAGCCTTTTAATCTAAGATAAGCATTTACAAGCCTTTTAATCTAAGATAAGCATATACAAGCCTTTTAATCTAAGATAACCATATACACGCCTTTTAATCTAAGATAAGCATTTACAAGCCTTTTAATCTAAGATAACCATTTACAAGCCTTTTAATCTAAGATAACCATATACAAGCCTTTTAATCTAAGATAACCATTTACAAGCCTTTTAATCTAAGATAACCATTTACAAGCCTTTTAATCTAAGATAAGCATTTACAAGCCTTTTAATCTAAGATAACCATATACAAGCCTTTTAATCTAAGATAACCATTTACAAGCCTTTTAATCTAAGATAACCATATACAAGACTTTTAATCTAAGATAACCATATACAAGCCTTTTAATCTAAGATAACCATTTACAAGCCTTTTAATCAAAGATAACCATTTACAAGCCTTTTAATCTAAGATAACCATTTGTAAGCCTTTTAATCTAAGATAACCATATACAAGTCTTTTAATCTAAGATAAGCATTTACCAGCCTTTTAATCTAAGATAACCATTTACAAGCCTTTTAATCTAAGATAAGCATTTACCAGCCTTTTAATCTAAGGTAACCATTTACAAGCCTTTTAATCTAAGATAACCATATACAAGCCTTTTAATCTAAGATAACCATTTACAAGTCTTTTAATCTAAGATAACCATTTACAAGCCTTTTAATCTAAGATAAGCATTTACCAGCCTTTTAATCTAAGATAAGCATTTACAAGCCTTTTAATCTAAGATAACCATTTACAAGCCTTTTAATCTAAGATAACCATTTACAAATCTTTTAATCTAAGATAACCATTTACAAGCCTTTTAATCTAAGATAACCATTTACAAGCCTTTTAATCTAAGATAACCATATACAAGCCTTTTAATCTAAGATAACCATTTACAAGCCTTTTAATCTAAGATAAGCATTTACAAGTCTTTTAATCTAAGATAACCATATACACGCGTTTTAATCTAAGATAACCATATACAAGCCTTTTAATCTAAGATAACCATATACAAGCCTTTTAATCTAAGATAACCATTTACAAGCCTTTTAATCTAAGATAACCATTTACAAGCCTTTTAATCTAAGATAACCATTTACAAATCTTTTAATCTAAGATAACCATTTACAAGCCTTTTAATCTAAGATAACCATTTACAAGCCTTTTAATCTAAGATAATCATTTACAAGCCTTTTAATCTAAGATAACCATTTACAAGCCTTTTAATCTAAGATAACCATTTACAAGCCTTTTAATCTAAGATAACCATTTACAAGTCTTTTAATCTAAGATAACCATATACAAGCCTTTTAATCTAAGATAACCATATACAAGCCTTTTAATCTAAGATAAGCATTTACCAGCCTTTTAATCTAAGATAACCATATACAAGCCTTTTAATCTAAGATAACCATTTACAAGCCTTTTAATCTAAGATAACCATATACACGCCTTTTAATCTAAGATAACCATATACAAGTCTTTTAATCTAAGACAACCATATACAAGTCTTTTAATCTAAGATAACCATATACAATCCTTTTAATCTAAGATAACCATATACAAGTCTTTTAATCTAAGATAACCATTTACAAGCCTTTTAATCTAAGATAACCATATACAAGCCTTTTAATCTAAGATAACCATTTACAAGCCTTTTAATCTAAGATAACCATTTACAAGCCTTTTAATCTAAGATAACCATTTACAAGCCTTTTAATCTAAGATAACCATATACAAGTCTTTTAATCTAAGATAACCATTTACAAGCCTTTTAATCTAAGATAACCATATACAAGTCTTTTAATCTAAGATAACCATATACAAGTCTTTTAATCTAAGATAACCATTTATAAGCCTTTTAATCTAAGATAACCATTTACAAGCCTTTTAATCTAAGATAACCATTTACAAGCCTTTTAATCTAAGATAACCATATACACGCCTTTTAATCTAAGATAAGCATTTACCAGCCTTTTAATCTAAGATAACCATATACACGCCTTTTAATCTAAGATAACCATATACAAGTCTTTTAATCTAAGATAACCATTTACAAGCCTTTTAATCTAAGATAACCATATACAAGCCTTTTAATCTAAGATAACCATTTACAAGCCTTTTAATCTAAGATAACCATTTACAAGCCTTTTAATCTAAGATAACCATTTACAAGCCTTTTAATCTAAGATAACCATTTACAAGCCTTTTAATCTAAGATAACCATTTACAAGCCTTTTAATCTAAGATAACCATTTACAAGCCTTTTAATCTAAGATAACCATTTACAAGCCTTTTAATCTAAGATAACCATTCACAAGCCTTTTAATCTAAGATAACCATTTACAAGCCTTTTAATCTAAGATAACCATTTACAAGCCTTTTAATCTAAGATAACCATTTACAAGCCTTTTAATCTAAGATAACCATATACAAGCCTTTTAATCTAAGATAAGCATTTACAAGCCTTTAATCTAAGATAACCATTTACAAGCCTTTTAATCTAAGATAAGCATTTACCATCCTTTTAATCTAAGATAACCATTTACAAGCCTTTTAATCTAAGATAACCATTTACAAGCCTTTTAATCTAAGATAACCATATACAAGCCTTTTAATCTAAGATAACCATATACAAGCCTTTTAATCTAAGATAACAATTTACAAGCCTTTTAATCTAAGATAACCATATACAAGCCTTTTAATCTAAGATAACCATTTACAAGCCTTTTAATCTAAGATAACCATTTACAAGCCTTTTAATCTAAGATAACCATTTACAAGCCTTTTAATCTAAGATAACCATTTACAAGCCTTTTAATCTAAGATAACCATATACAAGCCTTTTAATCTAAGATAACCATTTACAAGCCTTTTAATCTAAGATAACCATTTACAAGCCTTTTAATCTAAGATAAGCATTTACAAGCCTTTTAATCTAAGATAAGCATATACAAGCCTTTTAATCTAAGATAACCATATACACGCCTTTTAATCTAAGATAAGCATTTACAAGCCTTTTAATCTAAGATAACCATTTACAAGCCTTTTAATCTAAGATAAGCATTTACAAGCCTTTTAATCTAAGATAACCATTTACAAGCCTTTTAATCTAAGATAACCATTTACAAGCCTTTTAATCTAAGATTAGCATTTACAAGCCTTTTAATCTAAGATAACCATATACAAGCCTTTTAATCTAAGATAACCATTTACAAGCCTTTTAATCTAAGATAACCATATACAAGACTTTTAATCTAAGATAACCATATACAAGCCTTTTAATCTAAGATAACCATTTACAAGCCTTTTAATCTAAGATAACCATTTACAAGCCTTTTAATCTAAGATAACCATTTGTAAGCCTTTTAATCTAAGATAACCATATACAAGTCTTTTAATCTAAGATAAGCATTTACCAGCCTTTTAATCTAAGATAACCATTTACAAGCCTTTTAATCTAAGATAAGCATTTACCAGCCTTCTAATCTAAGGTAACCATTTACAAGCCTTTTAATCTAAGATAACCATATACAAGCCTTTTAATCTAAGATAACCATTTACAAGTCTTTTAATCTAAGATAACCATTTACAAGCCTTTTAATCTAAGATAAGCATTTACCAGCCTTTTAATCTAAGATAAGCATTTACAAGCCTTTTAATCTAAGATAACCATTTACAAGCCTTTTAATCTAAGATAACCATTTACAAATCTTTTAATCTAAGATAACCATTTACAAGCCTTTTAATCTAAGATAACCATTTACAAGCCTTTTAATCTAAGATAACCATATACAAGCCTTTTAATCTAAGATAACCATTTACAAGCCTTTTAATCTAAGATAAGCATTTACAAGTCTTTTAATCTAAGATAACCATATACACGCGTTTTAATCTAAGATAACCATATACAAGCCTTTTAATCTAAGATAACCATATACAAGCCTTTTAATCTAAGATAACCATTTACAAGCCTTTTAATCTAAGATAACCATTTACAAGCCTTTTAATCTAAGATAACCATTTACAAATCTTTTAATCTAAGATAACCATTTACAAGCCTTTTAATCTAAGATAACCATTTACAAGCCTTTTAATCTAAGATAATCATTTACAAGCCTTTTAATCTAAGATAACCATTTACAAGCCTTTTAATCTAAGATAACCATTTACAAGCCTTTTAATCTAAGATAACCATTTACAAGTCTTTTAATCTAAGATAACCGTATACAAGCCTTTTAATCTAAGATAACCATATACAAGCCTTTTAATCTAAGATAACCATTTACAAGCCTTTTAATCTAAGATAACCATTTACAAGCCTTTTAATCTAAGATAACCATTTACAAGCCTTTTAATCTAAGATAACCATTTACAAGCCTTTTAATCTAAGATAACCATTTACAAGCCTTTTAATCTAAGATAACCATTTACAAGCCTTTTAATCTAAGATAAGCGTTTACAAGCCTTTTAATCTAAGATAACCATTTACAAGCCTTTTAATCTAAGATAACCATTTACAAGCCTTTTAATCTAAGATAACCATTTACAAGCCTTTTAATCTAAGATAAGCGTTTACAAGCCTTTTAATCTAAGATAAGCGTTTACAAGCCTTTTAATCTAAGATAACCATATACAAGCCTTTTAATCTAAGATAACCATTTACAAGCCTTTTAATCTAAGATAAGCATTTACAAGCCTTTTAACCTAAGATAAGCATTTACAAGCCTTTTAATCTAAGATAACCATTTACAAGCCTTTTAATCTAAGATAACCATTTACAAGCCTTTTAATCTAAGATAACCATTTACAAGCCTTTTAATCTAAGATAACCATTTACAAGCCTTTTAATCTAAGATAACCATTTACAAGCCTTTTAATCTAAGATAACCATTTACAAGCCTTTTAACCTAAGATAACCATTTACAAGCCTTTTAATCTAAGATAACCAAATACAAGCCTTTTAATCTAAGATAACCATTTACAAGCCTTTTAACCTAAGATAACCATTTACAAGCCTTTTAATCTAAGATAACCATTTACAAGCCTTTTAATCTAAGATAACCATTTACAAGCCTTTTAATCTAAGATAAGCATTTACAAGCCTTTTGATCTAAGATAAGCATTTACCAGCCTTTTAATCTAAGATAACCATATACAAGCATTTTAATCTAAGATAATTATTTACAAGTCTTTTAATCTAAGATAACCATATACAAGCCTTTTAATCTAAGATAACCATTTACAAGCCTTTTAATCTAAGATAACCATTTACAAGCCTTTTAATCTAAGATAACCATTCACAAGCCTTTTAATCTAAGATAACCATATACAAGCCTTTTAATCTAAGATAGGCATTTACAAGCCTTTTAATCTAAGATAACCATTTACAAGCCTTTTAATCTAAGATAACCATTTACAAGTCTTTTAATCTAAGATAACCATTTACAAGCCTTTTAATCTAAGATAACCATATACAAGTCTTTTAATCTAAGATAACCATTTACAAGCCTTTTAATCTAAGATAACCATTTACAAGCCTTTTAATCTAAGATAACCATTCACAAGCCTTTTAATCTAAGATAACCATTTACAAGCCTTTTAATCTAAGATAACCATGTGCAAGCCTTTTAATCTAAGATAACCATTTACAAGCCTTTTAATCTAAGATAACCATATACAAGCCTTTTAATCTAGGATAACCATTTATAAGCCTTTTAATCTAAGATAACCATTTACAAGCCTTTTAATCTAAGATAACCATTTACAAGCCTTTTAATCTAAGATAACCATTTACAAGCCTTCTAATCTAAGATAACCATTTACAAGCCTTTTAATCTAAGATAACCATTTATAAGCCTTTTAATCTAAGATAACCATTTACAAGCCTTTTAATCTAAGATAACCATTTACAAGCCTTTTAATCTACGATAACCATTTACAAGCCTTTTAATCTAAGATAACCATTTGCAAGCCTTTTAATCTAAGATAACCATTTACAAGCCTTTTAATCTAAGATAAGCATTTACAAGCCTTTTAATCTAAGATAACCATTTACAAGCCTTTTAATCTAAGATAACCATTTACAAGCCTTTTAATCTAAGATAACCATTTAGAAGCCTTTTAATCTAAGATAACCATATACAAGCCTTTTAATCTAAGATAACCAAATACAAGCCTTTTAATCTAAGATAACCATTTACAAGCCTTTTAATCTAAGATAAGCATTTGCAAGCCTTTTAATCTAAGATAACCATTTCCAAGCCTTTTAATCTAAGATAACCATTTACAAGCCTTTTAATATAAGATAACCATTTATAAGCCTTTTAATCTAAGATAAGCATTTACAAGCCTTTTAATCTAAGATCACCATTTACAAGCCTTTTAATCTAAGATAACCATATACAAGCCTTTTAATCTAAGATAACCATTTACAAGCCTTTTAATCTAAGATAACCATTTACAAGCCTTTTAATCTAAGATAAGCATTTACAAGCCTTTTAATCTAAGATAAGCATTTACAAGCCTTTTAATCTAAGATAACCATTTACAAGCCTTTTAATCTAAGATAACCATTTACAAGCCTTTTAATCTAAGATAAGCATTTACAAGCCTTTTAATCTAAGATAACCATTTACAAGCCTTTTAATCTAAGATAAGCATTTACAAGCCTTTTAATCTAAGATAACCATTTACAAGCCTTTTAATCTAAGATAACCATATACAAGCCTTTTAATGTAAGATAACCATTTACAAGCCTTTTAATCTAAGATAGCCATTTACAAGCCTTTTAATCTAAGATAACCATTTACAAGCCTTTTAATCTAAGATAACCATTTACAAGCCTTTTAATCTAAGATAACCATTCAGAAGCCTTTTAATCTAAGATAACCATTTACAAGCCTTTTAATCTAAGATAAGCATTTACAAGCCTTTTAATCTAAGATAACCATTTACAAGCCTTTTAATCTAAGATAACCATTTACAAGCCTTTTAATCTAAGATAACCATTTACAAGCCTTTTAATCTAAGATAACCATTTACAAGCCTTTTAATCTAAGATAAGCATTTACAAGCCTTTAATCTAAGATAACCATTTACAAGCCTTTGAATCTAGGATAACCATATACAAGCCTTTTAATCTAAGATAACCATTTACAAGCCTTTTAATCTAAGATGACCATTTACAAGCCTTTTAATCTAAGATAACCATATACAAGCCTTTTAATCTAAGATAACCATTTACAAGCCTTTTAATCTAAGATAACCATTTATAAGCCTTTTAATCTAAGATAACCATTCACAAGCCTTTTAATCAAAGAGAAGCATTTACAAGCCTTTTAATCTAAGATAAGCATTTACAAGCCTTTTAATCTAAGATAACCATTAACAAGCCTTTTAATCTAAGATTTCCATTTACTAGCCTTTTAATCTAAGATCAAGTTCCATTTATGTACTTGAGGATAATGACATCTGATGGAATGTAAATGTTAGCTTAAAATAGTAAGTTATCCCAATTAAGCAGCATATCCTCATGCCATAGTTTGCCATGTTATTGAATTGCATTTTAATTATTACTTCGGTTTATCTGGAAATTCATTGGACAAGTAAATCTTTTAATAATAATTAGTCATAGCATTTTCATATTGAGGTATACTAATATGCAATGAGTTCATAAAGTTAGGTTATTCAAAGTCTTCCATGATTATCACAAGATATAAGGTTAAAGATATATTAGGTGTAAAACTTGAATTTGTACCAGATTATGGCCTGTTCCTGATGATTGTGAATGTAGTAAGGTGTGTAATTAGCAATAATATTACATAAAAACGTGGAGTCAGTGCAAGGTATGATGTGCAAAAATCAATTTTAAACATAACATAAGATGTATATCATACTTGGTGCATTTTTTAAGTGAATTTGGTGATTAAATTGCGTTTCCATGACTATTTCATTGGCTACCCATTAGACCCAGAGAAAAAAATTTCTCATGAAAATGATATATCTCCCATGAAAAAGAAGTTGATAAATTATTTCAAAGGTATAAACTGAACTGTACTAAAACTTACGTTACGAGCATTGAAAAACAAGAATATATGTGTTATTGGTGATATAAAACTTTACATGTGGTTGTGTAAAAAAGGGAAAAGATGCAGAGTTGTATTGTTTGAATAACAATCATGATAGAAATCCAGCATTGAACTGGATACAAATTTGAGACACCATGATAGAATCCCAACATTGAACTGGATACGAATTTGAGACATTAGAAAACAAGTAATTTTGAGAAAGATTTTATAAATGAGAAATAACATTGTATTTGGTCAACAGATGGAAAATCAAAGAAAGAAAATAACATTTAAAATATATACAGATTTAAATATATTTTAACATACCAGGAGGATCACAATTTGCACAGGGAAATATTTATTAAAAAATAACATTGTTTTTAGTTTCAAAACATGAAAATCAAATTATCCAAACCATTTTCCGATGCATTTATAGTGTATTATAATACCTGTAGTTGAGAAGTCAATGTTTTTTTAATCGCAAAAAGGATTACAATATAAGTTACAAAAAGTGAAGTAAGCATCGTTCACCTTTGGTTTTCAGATTTCAGATTTACATTTTCAGATCACAACTGCTTTAGATAGTGCAGATTGTGAAACCAGTTGGTTTCCTGCACTCATAAGATGCTAACAAAATCAAGTGGTTAAATTATAAATAGCAATGCATCCCCATAAACATTGTTCATAGAAAGTACTAGCATAGGTAACAATTCAATATTCAAATTACTAATAGTTACCTTAGCCAGCTTTTTTAAGAGAAAATGGTGAAAGTATGAAGTGTTACTGCTATCAGTGGTGTGACACCCACAGACAATGACCAAAGCGACCATATGACACTAGAATAAATACTTGACCAAAATGACGATTTTTATGCCGGGAACTTGCCACCCAAAGCGGTAAGAACTAAATAAAATGCGTATTTCAGAACAGAGTTGCATGACATACCACCCCACGGGATGCCAACCCATAAATTTTGGAATAAATGCGAGGGCACCAAAACAAGCCGAAGTTCTAATGACCCTTCATGCCGTGAAATATGACATTGGAAAAATCGAAGAACTACAGAACGCGGGTTTAAACAGGTACATTCTGCACCACAAGAAAAAGAAGTAAAGTTCCTAGATGTGACATACATTGAGGTGAAGGGGATGACAGTGGCGGTCAAAGAGGCACCACCATTTGAGAAGGAAGGTGGCCCTAAAATGGTATATATACATGTAAGCGGACTACCATATATTTGCACCGAATAATTAATATAGAATTTGGAACACAAAATGGGTTAACCTCAATGGAAGGGGAAAAAATCAAGAAAAGGAAGGCAAGTAATCTGTCAACCTCCTCCACGAATATAGCCTGGTTTGAGGAGATGGACAGAGATGACGATAAAAAGGAGATGAAGAACAAACCCAAAGAAGACCAGAAGAAACGAAGAGAATTAAATACTAACAAGCTAAGCAATACAGAAGGGACTGAAGGCGAGACAGAATACGACAGTGCTTCGAACGATATCAAAGTGATCAAAAGACGGACGGAGCGCGAAACGTTATACACATCGAATGTCACAAGTGATTTTTACATGTCAAAAAGTGGAAATACAGTAGAGGATGATCCTTAATCCCCAAACAAAATTACATAATTTAGACAACTAAACAAAACCAGATAAACAATAAGAAACAACCATAACAACCTAATACATACAAAGCGATAACCTGGGAACAGACATGAAAATGGCGGAACAGAACTTCCGTTTAATGTCAGTAAATGCAAATGGAATTAACAAAGAAAAAAAATAGTGAAGTTAAAAACAGTAGGAGACTTTGACATGCTTTTCGTACAGGAGACTCATAACGAACTAACAAATGACCAAAAAATTGAGGGGGAAAGGGAGATGGATTGTATTATAGTAACGAATGATTATATAGGGAGGGACATAAGAGGAGGAGTAGCTGTTTTCATTAAAAATTAAAGGGGAATAAAATGGGGAAAGGATAGAGGAGCGATTTTCTTTAAGGGGCGGGGCGCCTAATACACATTGAAATGGGAGGGGTCAATTTTATCAATGTGTATATTCAAACCAATATGCATAGGAAGCAGGAATGTATAGACGAATTGGCAAAATATTTGGAGCAGTTCACAGTAGGAAACATGATTTTATGAGGGGATTTTAATTAGGTGGGATAAAAGATTGACAGGACTGGAAAATTGACAACAGAGGACAAGAGATTTAAGGGGAAAATGGAATGCATAATGAAAACACAAAAATTGGTTGACATCTACAGAAGACTTAACATACCCAGGGTGGAATATACGTTCGAATATAATGGGGATATGGGAAAGAGCTAAGACAAATTGTGGGGAACATCGGCGGGGAACAATAAATACATAAAAGCAGGGATTATAAATTACAAACTTTCAGACCATAAATTAATATATATAGAAATAAGGATAATCAGTATAATACAATAGGGGAGAGGCCAATGGAAGATAAATAATAAAATAATAGAGAATAAGGATTTCAGGAAGGAAATAAGGGAATAAATATTTTTTTTAAAGAAAGGGAAATTTGGATATAACAGAGGAATGGGATAAAGTAAAAGGGAGATTCAAAAGCATAGCAATATACTATTCAAAACTAAGGATAGGGAAAATAAAAGTAGAAAAGAAGCGTTAGGAAACCGAATAAAAACATGTAAAATACGGAGCATTAAGAAAAACCAATAGAGGAAAAACAAAATAAGATGCAAGGGGAAGAATACAAGGGGAGGGTTATAAGAGCGGGAAAATTAATTAAACTATAAAAATATGCAGAAGGATTATATAAAAGAGAAGAGTTAAAAGGGGGAGCGGAGCAAACATTAGAATCACTGAAAATTGAAGGGGAGGGGACACTAAAAGACTAGGAAAGGATAATTGAACACATACACATCTACTACAAAAAACAGTATACATCGCAAGACATAGATGACATAAAAATAGAAGAATACCTACAAGAGACAGAATGCGAGACGATATCTGCAGAACATAGGAACATATGTGAGGATTTCGTCACGCAAGAAGAATTTTTAAAAACAATAGGGAACTTAGAAAAAATAAATCACCAGGAAGAGATGGACTCTCCGCGGAAATCTGTAAAAAATTCAACGGAGAGCTATCGCCAGTATTAGAATGGTTGTATAATAACATTGCACTAGGGAACAAAAAAATTTATAAACAGCATGAGGGAAGGAATCATGACGTTAATATATAAAGAGAAAGGAGATAGGAAGGAACTTAAAAACTGGAGGCCCATCTTCCTCCTTAATATAGGTTACAAGATTATTAGCAAAATATTAGCGGAAAGGGTAAAGAAAGGATTAGATAAGATAATACACATTAATCAGACAAGTGGGACAAAATGTAGGAATATACAAGATAGCATACTGAACATTAGAACAATACTAGAACACATTAATGTCAATGGACAGAGGCGTATTATGGTGCTCATCGATCAAGAGAAAACTTTTGACACATTAGAACAGAACTACCTATATAAAACGTTAGAAAAATTTGGATTTGGAAGAAACTTCCAAAACTGGACTAAAATCCTATACAGAGACATAAACTCGTATGTACAGGTAAATGGAGCTAAAACGGAAAATAAATTAATATAAAGACATCAGTCAGACAGGGGTGTCCACTTTCTATACTATTATACGTAATAGCGATTGAAATTATGAGTATAAAAATAAAACTGAACAAAGAAAAAAAAAGAATTTAAGTTCCAAATATTAGAGATGAGATCGAAATGCTACAACATGCAGATGATTTCTCAAACGTTGTACAAGAAAAAAAATTGTATATGAAACTCGTACAGAAATTTGAAAGATTTGGGAAAGTAGCGGGATCCAAAATAAATACAGAGAAAACTGAATTGTTACTAATAGGAAACTGGAGAGGTATACAACACGGTTTACCACTCCTTTTGATTAAAGACAAAGTCAAGGCCTTGCGGGTCGTCTTTGGAAAAGAAGAGAAGAAAGAAAACCTCAAAAAATAAAAGAACAAATTACCGAAAATGCAAAAATCTGGGCCTTTACGTCATTGTGCCTAGCAGAACGGACACAGATAGCTAAAACACTATATGCATGTGCACTTAAACTACTTGAAAAAAGCACTAGATAGGTATAGGACATGAAACTTGAAATACCAGTTTTTGCAAGTTATCTTTCAATGGAGATGCATCCAAGAATGAAAAAAAATTCAGTCTCAACTGTCTCTGTGATGCAGCGTGGCGTACTTTAGCGACAAGAAAGGAGCGGAAGGTGGAAAATTCTCAAAATGCAATTTTGCCAATTTTTAGAAAAAACGTGGTCCCACTTAATTTCATGAAAATGAACAGAGTCTACAACCATGGATTGTGCCAGAAAACATGTTTATAGCATCAGTTTTAATTATTCCACACTCACTTTTAATAAATTTACGCTAGAACAAATTAATAACCCTATATTTCTTTTAAAAGCATGAATTTGATGTTCATGTTCATTCAACACTCACTTTTAATAAATTTATGTTAGAACAAATTAATAACCCTATATGTTTTAATGCCTAAATTTGATGTTCATTTTTATTCCACACTCACTTTTAATAAATGTATTCTAGAACAAATTAATAACCCTAGATTTTTCAATGTATGAATTTGACTTTATTGTTGTTTCCACACTCACATCTACTAAATTTAAGCTGGAACTAATTAATAATTTTTTTTTTAATGTTTACTTCTGATGTTCATGTTTATTCAATACTCACTTTTAATAAATGTATGGTAGAATAAATTAATACCCCTATTTTTATTCATGAATTTGATGTTTATGTTTATTCCAAACTCACTTTTAAGAAATATATGCTAGAACAAATTAATAACCCTTTTTAATGTATGAATTTCAAGCACTCTCACTTTAAATAAATTTATGCTTGAACAAATTAATTACCCTTTTTTTTGTTAATTACTAAATTTTGATGTTCAAGTTTGTTCCACACTCACTGTTAACAAATTTATGTTAGAACCAATTAATAACCTTATTTTTTTTAATACATGAATTTGATGATGATGTTTATTCCACACTCACGTTTAATAAATTTAATGTAGAACAAATTAATAACCCTATTATGTTTTTAATGCATGAATTTGATATTCGTTTTTATTCCACACTCACGTTTAATACATGTATGCTTGAACAAATTAATAACCCTTTTTTTAACGTATGAATTTCAAGCACACTCACTTTAAATAAATTTATGGTAAAACAAATTAATAGCCCTTTTCTAATGAATGAATTTGATTTTAATGTTTATTCCAAACTCACTTTTAATAAATGTATGCTAGAACAAATTAATAACCCTATATTTTTTTTAATTCGTGAAGTTGATGTTCATGTTTATTCCACACTCACTTTTAATAAATGTATGCTAGAACAAATTAATACCCATATTTTTTGGAATGCATGAATTTAATTTCACGTTTATTTCACACTCACTTTTAATTAATTTATACTAGAACAAACTAATAACCCTATTTATTTTAACTATTGAAATTTTAAGTCCTGAAAAGTATCTTTTTTTTGAATTTTCAAATATGGTTGCATTTAATAGTTCCACAACATAACGTGTACTCTTAAAAATAAAAGAATTTAATACAAAAATAACTGACAAAAATCGAGTTTTTTAAAAAAAATGCCACATAGTGTTCTGTTTCACAGAATAATTGTCTCCAAAATATTTTCTCTAAATTGAATGAGTAACATCACACTCATTTTTACAATTTTTGTTAATAATACTTCAAAATAATTTAATGTATGTGTTGAGCACATGTATTTTAATTTGTATTTGGCAGTGGATGTCAAAAATTGTATGTATTTGGAACAAACCTGTATTTATTGGTCTATCATGAATTTGGTTGAATGAGCAACATTTAAAATGTGGTTTTATACGACTAAACACCTCAATTTTTTTTTGTGAACAATTGGTCCCTTTACAAGGCAATCTTGTATTTTATAAACCTAAGTGTGATGTGGCATAATATATAAACAGCACAGTTATCGATTTAAAACAAATAAGGAAATAATGATTTTGGTATGATAATAATTACAGAGTTATATTAGGTTGTATTTATTTAAGAATTTAATGATTTGTCATTATATCATCATCAAGGCTTCATTGTTATCGTTTGGACATAAAATGTGCAGCTTTGTGTTGTATAATATGCATCAATCATGCAACATATATGGCATTTAAACATACCTTGTATATATTTTAAAACAGTCCCCTTAGGTACTTTATACAGTGTATGAAGCTGTTTATAATATGGTATACATTACCAAGATATTACCATCATTTCTTACATTATATACCTGCCAGTTGAATATTATTTCTCTGTTCATTTGTGATCTTGCATGGTAACTAGGTAGTCATGATATTAGTCAGGCTCACAGCAATTAGGTGCCTTGTTACACTATATGAATTTCACAATTATTTATCCTTATGTGACCATACTTCTGTTTTGAAATTAAACTAATATATATGTGCAACTTTATGTTAGATATATCTGATGGGTTTGACCCAATACAGGATAAGCATAATTATTATGATAATTATTATGTTTCCGGTTTTGATTATCATTTCTTATTGTGGGTCATACTCATGACGATACTGACCAGGCTTTTTTGAAAATCAGCTACAAGCTAAACGAGGAGTCTGTCATGACACGATCAAGTCTTCTTCATGTAATAAAAAGGAGTCATAATGATAAAATTTCATTAGCTGGTTGGGAGACAGCATATGTCAAGTGCACAATGTAACGTTTCCACATCTGTACAGGTTAGAATCTTTATAGATGCAGTTTATACTTTGAAACACACGTTATTAGTCACCAAAGAATAAATTATCATAAATATTAAAACAGTTTTATGGTGACAAAATGAGGCACTAAGTCTGGCCTGTTAAAAAAATGGGCTTACACAAGGAATTAAGCATCGGTTTTAACACAAACATTTTGTCATTGTACTGATGCCACTAATGATGTTGAAAGCCCAGTTTAAAGTTCTACAGTACTGTGTTATAGCATTTGTCATTTTGCTTCAAATTTATTTGCTTCACTGTACCTAAAATGACAAGAATGTTTGTCATACACATGAGAGTTACCACAACAAAGTATCCTCATCTTCATCTGATATCACTAATGATGTTGAACATAAGTAAATATCCTCTTTTGGCTTAACGTTTGTCAAACACATAAGAGTTATCCTGATGCTTCATTGAGAAAAATACATATCCTACATCAGTATTGTTATTATTATCATCCTATAAAATGTTTTCTAAACTTGGTTTTTGACCTCTCATAATAAACCATATTTATACAGAAAATGAAACAGAAGGATTCAAAGGATGCATAAAAGTAAAACCTCAGCAGTAGATCAAAACATGAACAGATTTTTATTTTCTAGGTTTATCTCCCTTTCATTTTTAACTACAATCCAATCTGTACAAATATCATATATTTTGGTATTGTTGTATTTGTATTATGATAAGTATGTTACAAGTAAGTTTAATGCATGGGTGAAATTTGTTAATCGTACTATTGAACTACACTGTGTCAGCTACTGATGTGTGTTTTTAAGCAGGACGATTTATTCCAATTGCCTTGGCAATAAATAACATACTTGTGTTTATGTGTCAAAGAGTAACCAGACCAAGCCCATACATAACTTTACATAACATTAAAATGCAGACTTAAGGAAAGAGTATTAACTTATTGAAACAATGTACAAATTATGAACTGTGAGGAATAGCTAGTACCAAGGGGTTACAAATTAAATGTGTCATTTGTATCTGAAGGAGAGCATACTCTGATCTATCAATCATCGTGTTGTCGGATAAATTATAGAGGCATACATTTTTTTAGCACTGTAACAATAGTTTTCTTCTTCAAATATTGATGCTGCTTCTGCAAGAAACAGTACATGCAATTTTATATATCAATGTTTTGTTTTTATATTCTGGATTTTTGCTGACCAAACTGGACATGTTACAGTCCAGTTCAATGAATTTTGCACTGATCTAACCTGGACATGTTACAGTCCAATTCAATGAATTTTCCACTGATCTGACTTGGAGACCGGCCTGGGATAAACCGCCACTTGAAATGTTCAAGCTTGATGAGAGCTCTCAGCATATTATTCCTCCTGACGGACAACCACCAATTGTGGAACCAATGATGGATCTAGATGATTCGTTGAAAACTAACTTTCTGTTAAGAGATGACATAAATGGAAAATATTTTGAAAATTTGTTAATTTAAGTAAGCCATATAAAAAATTGTAGATCTTGGTTTCTTTTGCAGCAACTTGTAATTTCTGACACTTTTGTTATGTAGTTAAATTTGGCGTTAAAGATACATTTCTGGTAGCAGAATTCTATATAACATATACACAACATTCTTATCCTGTTGGTTATTAATTTCAAATTAATTTTAATAAAATATATTTGCTTCAGATCAATGGGAAAAGACTAAGCTGGCAGTAGTGTCAGAGGTAGGTAGGTGGAGTGGAGAGAGTTCTTAGAAAACCCTTTCCAAAAAACGTGAAGTATCAGTATGTCTTCTATGTCTGCTTCAGACATATGAAGACGTTGAAAGTTATTCCACACTGTCAGAGAAGGAGACAAAATTGATTATAAATTAGACAAAGAGAGCCCAGGCTAAGCAGGTGAGTTTTATAAGTCAAGAACCATTTGAGATGGAAAATGGAACGAGCTATGTTTCTGTAGCATTCACACATATGGTCTTCGTTGCAATTTGGATAATAGTTTGTGTATTAAGGTCACATGGTAATATCTATGTTTGTTCAGTAAACATATGTGCACAAAATGTCATTGTTGTTTTGGTTTTATTTAATTTACAATGTTTGCTGCTAATAACATGTAAGTCCAAATTGATACAAAATCTGATTGTTAATTTTCCAAATAAATTTCAATGCAATTTGAAAATTACTTATTTTTATATTAATGTCTTCTATTGTGACAGTAAAACAATCATTCAAGAGACTTGCTTAGTTTAGTTTATAATAAATAAGATTCATTTAAAAATTACTGATCCAAATTTTTGCAGGTATACACAACCCATCAAGCATCATGTGGACATCGAGCTGAATGTGCATACATAAGAAACTATAATGATGGGGGATATGTTCTGTACCTTGCAGATGAAACAGTAATTGCCATCGGTCAGGTCATGGAAGTTGCGCCCGCTGAGGCTACACTTAGAATATACAGTAAAAAACAATTTAAGGCATCACTGACATCATTTAAACACCTGACATCAGTCAGTAATATTTTACCATGTCACTTTGATCTTCCTTCTTCAAGAAATTTGCCGATAGCCATAACAAGACTTATTAAAAAGAGATATTTTATGCTGAAGTAAAAGGTGCTTTATGAACAAAGAAATATTCCACAGGCAATGTTATTTCAAATATAGCAAGAAAGACGTTTCATTTTACACATGCGTTAGACTACTACTCGTTCTTAGGCTGCTTTATTTTCATATGCATCTAATGATTAGGCGCTATACAAAGTTCTGATTATTATTATTATTATTATTATTATTATTATTATTATTATTATTTTATATTTTTATTATGTATACTATGAGTGAGTCTATTTTTCCCCGACAGCACTATATTGTACATAGAAATTAAACCACTAGTTAAATCAATGTGAAAGGCGAATTTGTAGTTTTCATTCTCTTCCTTGATTTGATATTGTAAATATCGGAAGTAGATGACATAGTATGTTCATTCTGTGTACATACACATGTAGTTGTGCATCCACCCCTTCAGTGAAAATAGACTTGTCTAGGAACTGGAAGTGACGAGCGAGCGAGGTACGCTGAAAACGTCTGTCTGAGATGAAATGTGCAGTCCATGATGGAGTTAGGGTCCCCCTGGTCATAACCATGTTTGAAATTGTAAATCAATAAATTAAGTGATCAAGTTCAGAATTTGTTTTTTTTTAAAATCTCATTTATGGTTTGTTTGTTTTTTTTAAAAATCAGAATGGGGGTATAAACCAGTGGGGATGGATATTCATAATATGGTAAGAGCTATATGAAACAAAATCAGTTTAGGAGCTTTTGTAGATTTTCTCCACTGTATTTATCAAATATCTACCGAAAGAGTGAAAATAACAGTTTTATTACAAAAGAACAATTTACTAGTAACTTCAATAAACCATTGCATTGAACAGTGTGTCACTTTGATTTACCTTGCTCTGGTTTAGCTTTGATTGCTATGACGAAACTGAATTGTTGCATTTGCTCATATTTAAAAACTCTTGTGATCATAAATATATAGTTTCCTTTTCGAAGCCATCTATAGTGATCATGACCAGTGACCCTACAGGCATTTCGCAAACAAGCACATATTTAACCAATCTTGCTTTTAAAACCTACGAGTGATTTAGCCATACATTTAGTCAAATTTGAATTTCTAAGAGTCACTACAGTAGGTTATAGCAAGAAACCTTGCAACCTTTTCATCTGTCTTCATGAACATACACCATATACATCCCCCGTTGATCGGAAAACTTTATATTTTACCGCTACCATTATACCATTTTACTTCCAACTTTTTGAATTTGACATCGCTAGTCGTTATGAAAATTATTATCATTTTTCCATCCGTATACATATATCGTATTATATGAACTAAGTAGCCTAACAGTGATGATGTATCTTTAAAAATACAATCAGTCAATAATTCAATCGTGGAAAATCGAAACAATCAGCTCATCGAAAAATGAAATGGAAATATGGCCTCAATCTCTTTATGTCGTTCAGCAGCAGAGAGGGCGAACCTCACAACGTTTTGAGACAAAATTTTGATTGAAATCTTAAAACGAGCCTTCCTACGATCTCATTTTAACCAAAAAAAAGGGCGAACCTCACAACTTTCCGGCAAATAAAATCGATTGAAAAATCTCATATTTTAACTAAAAAAATATCTCCATTTGCCATATGGAGATTTTACGATTTTTCAATCGATTTTGATTGCAACGTCGTTGTCATTCACCCTCTCTGCTGCTGAACTTTCAGTTCTGGTTAATAATTTTTTTTACGATGAAAATCACTAAGATTTCAACCGAATATTTGATCGAGTCCGATACGATATCGTGTCCAAGGATCATGTAAATTTATCGTTACAAATCCGTACGGGTTTGATTGAGCTACGCTAAAGAAATTTCTAAATTGATTATGATCCATATCACCGCAGCACCAAGTTTGCCAAATATTTCGTAACGTATGAGTATCAATTCCGTTGAATACACACAATAAATTACAGTTATCTCTGATCACTTTTGGAATCTGTGTGTAGCGTTGAGTGACATATATCACGTCCGTGTTTTTGTGCCTGCCTCGGGAAAATATTCTAGCTGGGTTTGTTTGTTTATCTAACATCACATCGTCGTATACGACTAAATTGTTAATGTTTCCATCAAGATCTTCTACTGATGGTGCCTCGTCAATATCGGTAATAAAATCAACGACGTTTTCATCTTTAATCTCTGATGCATTCTCGTTAAAATCTTTTAGCACTTCATAGCATCGTTGATCATCCACGCGGCGCTTTGTGCTGGGAAATTAAAAACAACTTATCCCCGGTCTTTTTTAATCGTTATTTTTATGATTTAATCTGTTTTTCACGGAGAGTCTTTAAAAACTCTTCTGGAGTCGGTATCGGTTTATTTTTCCGTCGTAGGTATTCTATTGTGGAACGATACTGTGGACAACCACATGATATACAAATCTGATATTTTCCTCTGACGCCTTTTCCACAACCTCGACATGGTTTTGGACCCTCGGGACATCCTTGTTTCGCAGTACAAGTATGTATCCCGCAGAACTTTCCGATGCTATTTTTTTCACATCGTCGTGTGGAACCTAAAAACAACCAACAGCATTTATTTGTTGCCAATGCTGAATTAACCATTATTATTAATTGTTAATCATTATTCAATTAGACATTAAAAAGTATACAGTATAATGATTACTGATTACTCTGATAACATGTTAGAGTTTTTTCAAACTCCACAATCATATTACGATCTTCAAGAATTTTACAAAAGGCGTTTAGGATCATCATGGAGTGTTTCTAGTAAAAAATCCGCAATTGAATTACTCACCGAGGATAGTTATCTACGCCATGGGGTGATTATTCAACAACGGGAAAAATTTTACGTTTTTGTGGATGATCCGGACATAACAGTTTTTCAAGGATGCTCTGCGGTTAATGAAATTATTCCCCGGGAGAGATTGAGATATCCCTCTATCGACATTGATTCTAAAACCCCATCGTTGGAAGAGTTGTTATTGTATTTCAATGACTTAGTTGACTCTGTCAATGATGTTTTGGTTTTTGAAACCAGTAGTGGTTATCACATTTTATTGAAAACGATTCTGATCGATTTTGATGATCATCGATCGTTGTTGAGGAAAATTGACGCAGACAGACCAACATGGAACGTTGATACGCAGGCTGGACTTCATAGTATCAAATTACCCGGGACAAGATCGGCAAAACCAAACAGCGTTGATAAGAGATTAATTTATCCTGTAACATCTACTAGTTCGTTGCTATCTTGTCCTGTTTCTGTGCAATCATGTTACGATAAAATCACTGGTGATAAAATCACTGATGATAAAATCACTAATGGCAGAGCCATCAATGATAAAATCACTAATGGCAGAGCCATCAATGATAAAATCACTAATGGCAGCGCCATCAATGGCAGAGCCATCAATGGCAGAGCCATCAATGATGAACAAATTAAACAGATTTCAACAGCGCTGACTGGACAACCAGATCAAATCACTGGGATTACAAATCAAACCGGCAATATGATTTCACTGGGGAGAGTTGCCGGTTCGTTTTGTAATATTTGTCACCGCCGACACGAATATAACGAGTTCGGTGGATACATTGAAGGAAAAGCCATTGATGCGTTTGTGGTAGTTTATTCTGATAGACTCGTGATAGGTTGTTTCCGTACTACAAAAAATAAAATAACTCTCGGTAACACCGAGGATAGAATCACCAGCAATGATAGTAAAACACGCTACGAAAAATACCTAGCGTCGTATAATTATCACCGAGAGGATCATTGTGGGGCATTTCCCATGAAGACACCGGATTATACTTATTGTGAGGCTCCTGTTCATGAAAATGGCCAAGGATGTAAAATCATCCTCAACGATGACTATATAGACGGATCCCCTTGTGGAATGGGCAAATCGGAAGCAGCCTGGAAATCAATACCCGCTGATAAATCAACGTTGTGTATTAGCTACAGAAAGACCTTTACAAGAAAGACCGCATTCGATTACAATCTCGAATCGTATGAAACAATTCACGGAGGAATTATTTTTGATACAAGAACTCATCGAAGGGTTATTTCGCAAATTGAATCAATTGTACGAGTCAGGGGAATTTCCGATGTGTTAGTGTTAGATGAGTGGCACGGAATTCTTCGTCAAATAATCTCATCGTGCCGTGGGAAACAAATTTGGGAAACACTCACGTGGTTAATTTGTTCTGCAAAACGAGTAATCGTACTTGACGCTGATACCAACAACGACGATCTAGAATTATTCAGGAAATATTTTAATCGTCAAGACATGAAATGATTATCAACCCGATCATGGTAAAAAATTTATTGTGGAACAGTCTCATCACGACAACTACGTAAAATTATTAGACGCGCTGCAACGAGGAAATCGTGCCGTAGTTTTCACACAAAACAAACGACACGGGAATTATTCCGTTGAAGCCCTTGCTAAATTGTTACAACATTTAGGATACCGAGTGAAGTATTATCACGCTGATACCGATTGCGCTGAAAAACAACTAGATTTCGCTGATCCCGTTAGCGCGTTTAACAACATCGATGTAGTGATTTATAATTGTACCGTAGAAGCAGGAATATCGATCGTTTCATCGAGGGTTTCATTAATCCATGTTGGGTCGTCTACGAAGTCCGATTTCGGCTACTCAGGATAAAACAATGTGAGATTAGATCGATTGGGATGCATTGTATCATCAGATTGTAATCTTCCACCAAATCCCTTGTAAATCAATTTGATTTTTTCAATGATATTTTTCACTGATAGTGTCTTATTTCTAAGCCACACCTCCGGAAATATTTCATTGAAGTGTTTTAACAGCGCTTGATATTTATCGAGTTGGTCAGGGTTTTTTAACATGTTATTGATATTGTCGATTAACCCAGCACGGTTCACAGGAACACTTTTCACATCAAGCTGATCCGGAACCACATCGGGGATTTTTAATACTTCAATGACATTTCTGACAATTTCGAGTTGTTGTCGTGGATTAATTTTATCAGATCGGCATTGTTGTGTAATAATTGACTTACCAGCATTAAATTTATCAACAAGGACTCGCTGGTATCGCTGTAATCTATTAACGTTTTTATCAAGTTGTTCTATTTGATCGGTATCCAATTTTCCCACATCAGTTTGAAATACATGATTTAGATACATTAATTTCTTCGCGTAGGGTTCAAATCGTTCTTCAGGATCATATCGATGGTATTTTTGTTGTATATCATTGATGGCGCTGCCATTGATGACTTTATCAAAAATGCTAGCATTTCCCGCAGCAGCAATTCTTTCTCCGATGGTAGATTTCAAAAAATCCTCCACGACGGGATTATTGTTAATTGCCGCGTTATCGATGCTGTTAGTTTTATTTTTTTTTATTTTTTCACACCACAACGAATATTCATCTGGTAATTCCCACGTGACTTCATATCCCGTACGTTTCATCATCGTAACAAGTCGTCCAGTAAAATAACACTTGGAGTTGTTTTCCTCGATGATTGTACTGATAAACGCGTATCCATAACTAGAGTGTACGTCATTGAGATTTGGAGTCCTAAATAATAATTCCGTAGAGGATAAATCCTTTTCATGTGATTCGATTGTATAAATAATTTCATCTCGTGTTAGCGGCAACGGTGTGGAAGATCGTTTAGTAGCTGAATAATGGATTTCAATAATGTTTCTGAAACGATGAATTGCCTGTTTAGTTGCTTCTACCGATCCTAATTGTTCAGAAAACACCGCCATATGCTTGAATCGTTCGTCTACGATCGATATTCCTGCTTCTACGGTACAATTATAAATCACTACATCGATGTTGTTAAACGCGCTAACGGGATCAGCGAAATCTAGTTGTTTTTCAGCGCAATCGGTATCAGCGTGATAATACTTCACTCGGTATCCTAAATGTTGTAACAATTTAGCAAGGGCTTCTACGGAATAATTCCCGTGTCGTTTGTTTTGTGTGAAAACTACGGCACGATTTCCTCGTTGCAGCGCGTCTAATAATTTTACGTAGTTGTCGTGATGAGACTGTTCCACAATAAATTTTTTACCATGATCGGGTTGATAATCATTGATGACGAATTTCATGTCTTGACGATTAAAATATTTCCTGAATAATTCTAGATCGTCGTTGTTGGCAACAGCGTCAAGTACGATTACTCGTTTTGCAGAACAAATTAACCACGTGAGTGTTTCCCAAATTTGTTTCCCACGGCACGATGAGATTATTTGACGGAGAATTCCGTGCCACTCATCTAACACTAACACATCGGGAATTCCCCTGACTCGTACAATTGATTCAATTTGCGAAATAACCCTTCGATGAGTTCTTGTATCAAAAATAATTCCTCCGTGAATTGTTTCATACGATTCGAGATTGTAATCGAATGCGGTCTTTCTTGTAAAGGTCTTTCTGTAGCTAATGCACAACGTTGATTTATCAGCGGGTATTGATTTCCAGGCTGCTTCCGATTTGCCCATTCCACAAGGGGATCCGTCTATATAGTCATCGTTGAGGATGATTTTACATCCTTGGCCGTTTTCATGAACAGGAGCCTCACAATAAGTATAATCCGGTGTCTTCATGGGAAATGCCCCACAATGATCCTCTCGGTGATAATTATACGACGCTAGGTATTTTTCGTAGCGTGCTTTACTATCATTGCTGGTGATTCTATCCTCGGTGTTACCGAGAGTTATTTTATTTTTTGTAGTACGGAAACAACCTATCACGAGTCTATCAGAATAAACTACCACAAACGCATCAATGGCTTTTCCTTCAATGTATCCACCGAACTCGTTATATCCGTGTCGGCGGTGACAAATATTACAAAACGAACCGGCAACTCTCCCCAGTGAAATCATATTGCCGGTTTGATTTGTAATCCCAGTGATTTGATCTGGTTGTCCAGTCAGCGCTGTTGAAATCTGTTTAATTTGTTCATCATTGATGGCTCTGCCATTGATGGCTCTGCCATTGATGGCGCTGCCATTAGTGATTTTATCATTGATGGCTCTGCCATTAGTGATTTTATCATTGATGGCTCTGCCATTAGTGATTTTATCATCAGTGATTTTATCACCAGTGATTTTATCGTAACATGATTGCACAGAAACAGGACAAGATAGCAACGAACTAGTAGATGTTACAGGATAAATTAATCTCTTATCAACGCTGTTTGGTTTTGCCGATCTTGTCCCGGGTAATTTGATACTATGAAGTCCAGCCTGCGTATCAACGTTCCATGTTGGTCTGTCTGCGTTAATTTTACTCAACAACGATCGATGATCATCAAAATCGATCGGAATCGTTTTCAATAAAATGTGATAACCACTACTGGTTTCAAAAACCAAAACATCATTGACAGAGTCAACTAAGTCATTGAAATACAATAACAACTCTTCCAACGATGGGGTTTTAGAATCAATGTCGATAGAGGGATATCTCAATCTCTCCCGGGGAATAATTTCATTAACCGCAGAGCATCCTTGAAAAACTGTTATGTCCGGATCATCCACAAAAACGTAAAATTTTTCCCGTTGTTGAATAATCACCCCATGGCGTAGATAACTATCCTCGATGAGTAATTCAATTGCGGATTTTTTACTAGAAACACTCCATGATGATTCTAAACGCCTTTTGTAAAATTCTTGAAGATCGTAATATGATTGTGGAGTTTGAAAAAACTCTAACATGTTATTAGAGTAATCAGTAATCATTATACTGTATACTTTTTAATGTCTAATTGAATAATGATTAACAATTAATAATAATGGTTAATTCAGCATTGGCAACAAATAAATGCTGTTGGTTGTTTTTAGGATCCACACGACGATGTGAAAAAAATAGCATCGGAAAGTTCTGCGGGATACATACTTGTACTGCAAAACAAGGATGTCCCGAGGGTCCAAAACCATGTCGAGGTTGTGGAAAAGGCGTCAGAGGAAAATATCAGATTTGTATATCATGTGGTTGTCCACAGTATCGTTTCACAATAGAATACCTACGACGGAAAAATAAACCGATACCGACTCCAGAAGAGTTTTTAAAGACTCTCCGTGAAAAACAGATTAAATCATAAAAATAACGGTTAAAAAAAGACCGGGGATAAGTTGTATTTAATTTCCCAGCGCAAAGCGCCGCGTGGATGATCAACGATGCTATGAAGTGCTAAAAGATTTTAACGAGAATGCATCAGAGATTAAAGATGAAAACGTCGTTGATTTTATTACCGATATTGACGAGGCACCATCAGTAGAAGATCTTGATGGAAACATTAACAATTTAGTCGTATACGACGATGTGATGTTAGATAAACAAACAAACCCAGCTAGAATATTTTCCCGAGGCAGGCACAAAAACACGGACGTGATATATGTCACTCAACGCTACACACAGATTCTAAAAGTGATCAGAGATAACTGTAATTTATTGTGTGTATTCAACGGAATTGATACTCATACGTTACGAAATATTTGGCAAACTTGGTGCTGCGGTGATATGGATCATAATCAATTTAGAAATTTCTTTAGCGTAGCTCAATCAAACCCGTACGTATTTGTAACGATAAATTTACATGATCCTCGGACACGATATCGTATCGAACTCGATCAAATATTCGGTTGAAATGTTAGTGATGTTCATCGTAAAAAAATTATTAACCAGAACTGAAAGTTCAGCAGCAGAGAGGGTGAATGACAACGACGTTGCAATCAAAATCGATTGAAAAATCGTAAAATCTCCATATGGCAAATGGAGATATTTTTTTAGTTAAAATATGAGATTTTTCAATCGATTTTTTTTGCCGGAAAGTTGTGAGGTTCGCCCTTTTTTTGGTTAAAATGAGATCGTAGGAAGGCTCGTTTTAAGATTTCAATCAAAATTTTGTCTAAAAACGTTGTGAGGTTCGCCCTCTCTGCTGCTCGTTCTAAGGGGATGGTTTCCTTTAATCTAACACTATCTGTCTTATCCTTCAACACTTTGAATTATTCATAATGTTTTACCATATCATTACCTTCAGAAGGAACACCACCTCTGGCAAATGTTCGATATTCAGGACTAGTAAAGGAATTAGTTTCCATCCATATATCCATATGTTAACATTGAGCGAAATCTCATTGTTAGAGACCCTAATTTGTTTTTTTAGGTGCTCTTGCTTATGGACCAAAGTTTATGTTATGGTCATGCTTAACGTCCTTAACCAATTACCGATCAGAAAAGGAACATTCAGGAAGTTGAACAAAGTTTTCTGAATGACTATGACTATCCTTATATTTCTTCCACTATGATTTAATGCAGGAGGTAGCAGTCTTAGGACAGGCCCCAAATATTTGGATTGTTTCTATCCATGGTAATATGACACCCCTGCTATCAACATCTCCAGCCCGTGACTGCATGAACCTAATGAGTTCTTCCAGGCTGGTGTAAACAACTGTATGCACCGGGTTATTAGTCCAAATAACAACCAACTATGCAATCTATTCAGCTGTTTGTGACAATATAATCTGTGTCATTTTATATCCATTTCAGTTGATTATACAGGCTTATTACTTCATCCCCCCAACCACATACGAACATTTTAAATGGTTTTATGAATAGTAAATATTAAGTGTTGTTACATCCCACATTGTAATGTGCTGGTCTCAAAGACTGATGCGACTGTTTTTTTAAATTTCAATGAAAGGGCATTGCAAAAAAAAATATAAAAAAATCACATAAAATATTTAGAAATTCTAAGATGGTAAACACATGAACACATCAATTACTATGCAACCATTTCTACATATGACTCTTGATCTGGAACACTTTTACAAAACATGTTCAACATCTATTGCAGACTGAACTGAAAATTAAAAAAGTTAAATGAACGAACTTGATATTTGTTTGAATAATGATGATAAGTAAATTAAAAGAATTATCAAAATTTACATAAACATTTCGTACATATTGAAATTTAAATCACACACCAATTAGACTATTTACACACACACAAACATATATATATATATATATATATATATATATATATATATATATATATATATATATATATATATATATATATATATATATATATATATACAGACAAGAAGTGAAAACTATAGAACGAGATCATACATTATTAAAGATTTCTTGCATTATCACCTTCCACTATATGTAATATTTACTGTATATAAGTATTTGTAGGGCCACCCAAGGCTACCCCCTACACACATACACACACATACATATATATATATATATATATATATATATATATATATATATATATATATATATATATATATATATATATATATATATATATATATATTCATATGTCACATGAAATTTGGCCACCATTTTGTTCTCATTTTGTATTATGCACACTTTTAGTAAATAGACACATAGACAGTTGCATTGGTGCCCTTTTAAGGAAAGGCGGTGCTCTTTTGCAGAGTCCAAGAATTCATCCTCATTGTCTCAATAGTGTTCTGAAATCCTCCTATTGTTGTCTAGTAAATATTCGTGGTGCAGTCATCAAAAATATCACCCAACGTCCTTTCCTTTGGCCCGCTGTCATAAGCGGATGCTTTTCTATAGTATGAGCTTGAGCTATGTAAGTAACACATCGATCATACAATTTGTAAAATCTTTAAAACGGTTGCAACTGAACATGTCATTTTTGTAGCAAGATAAAAGAACCACCCTGTTACTTGCCACTGTACCACAGTCAATGCTCAATCAAAGAGTTCTCGCATGGGAAAACAAGCTATATGATTAGTTGTCAATTATTCACAGCAAAAGACAAACCTCTGCTTGCCCCAGAAAGAGGATGCGAACTTAGGGCTCAATCAGAAGGAGGTAGAGGTAGGATATATGGCAAAATATCAACTATTGTATATTCATATTTATTACAAAATCTTAGAATTATTTGATCATAGTAAATACAACTGTTCTGTTACGTATTTAAATATAAGTTATTTATATTTATTTTTATTTTTGTTCGTTTGTTAGATTTAAATTTGGCATTTTAAGTTTTAAGATTCGTTCACTGAAGGGGGTGACATTTACTTTACAGAGTAAACACCGGGTGTTGACCTCATTTCTGACCTAGTTTCAGAGTTGTAAACAATCTTTTAAAATGATTGGTTGGTTCCAAGGACAAAATGGAGCTTTTGTATAAACATCTTTCTATTTTAGTTGGGTCATAAGATGTGTACGTGACTTTTTGAACGTAAATTTGAACGTAAATTTGTTCTGATAGTTTCTAAAAGATCACGTGACTCCTTGTTTACGTAAAAAAAGATACAAACCATATTTTGGGAGCGAGCTATTCAGTAGAATGAATTGGGCTTTAAGAATATTAAGTTGTGTCTTTTTGAGTTATTATAAATTACCTGGTACTGGAAATTGTGTCGATTCGTTTGGATCAAGAGGAATTATTTTATTATATATCAGGGAAAGAATTGTGCTCTTAGAGATTTTCATTAACAAGAACTGACTTCATCAAGAGACATCGTCTTCCATCTTGGATAGAAGTAGGACTGTTAGAATATTAAGTTGTATTGTTTTGAGTTATTTTAAATTACCTTGTATTGGAAATTATTTCAATTCGTTTGGATCAAGAGGATTTATTTTGTTATTTATCTGGAAAATAAATGTGCTCATTGAATTTCATAAAACCAGAACTGACTTTAGCACGTGACATCTTCCATTTTGGATGCTTCACTCAGATTCGAACTGGGAATTATTAGGAAATTTTATTACCAGGACTTTTGCCATTTCTCTAGTGGATAATATTTTGAATTATTTTGGATTAATTTTGGAATTGATTCTTAAAACCGTAAGCTTATTATTTTTTTTCTGAAAAAATATTTGTATTCAATAAATCGTTTATTATAGAAATCGGGAGCTCGTCCGAAATTGAGATAAATTGGAATTTGGCTTGAAATTGTTTGGGAAATCTTTTGTTTTAAATTTGAATTCCCCTAGTTTTTTTAAATTTTTTAAAATCTTTAGTGAGATTGACAGGCTTGTATTAAAATGAAATCTAAAGTAGATCTATTTCTTTCTAATCCTACTCAGGAACAATTATATCTTTTCAAAAAAGATGAGTTGATTCAACTTGCCAGAAAATATGATCTTTCTGAAGTCAAGGCTTCTTTAACGAAACAAGATATCAAAAAGATTTTGTTCCAATATCTCTTAGGAAAAAATGTTTTGGAAAAAAAGTGCTCTGATTTTGGTCAGTAAGTCTGCATCAGACTCAGACATACAAATGAAGAAATTAGAAATAAAATTCAAAATGGAATTAGAGTTGAAGAAGCTGGAATTTTAAGAAAGGGAGAAAGAAAGACAATTACAATATGAAAAAGACGGGAGAGAGAGACAGGAAAGGGAGAAAGAAAAACAATTACAATATGACAAAGAAAGGGAAGAAAGGGAATATCAATATAGAATGAAAGAATTAGAGCTGGCAAGTGAAAAACACATTCATACTTCAAATCCAAATTTAAGTTTTGATTTAACAAAGAATATTTTATTAGTGCCCCCTTTCAGAGAAACAGAAGCAGACAAATACTTCATTCATTTTGAAAACGTTGCAGAAAATTTAAAGTGGCCAAGGTAGCATTGGAGTCATTTATTGCAATTTATACTCACTGGAAAGGCTAGTGAGATTTTCACTTCACTGTCTGTTCACCAAAGTGGTGACTATGATGTGATTAAAGAATGCATTCTAAGGGTTTATTAGTTAGTCCATGAAGCTTATCGAAAAAAAAAATTCTGAAATTACAGAAAAGAAGCTGGACAAACTCATGTCAAATTTGCTAGAGAAAAATAGCAGTTGTTTGATAGATGGTTCTTAGCCAAGAAAGTCGAACAAGATTATCAAAATCTCAAGCAAATTATATTATTTGAAGAATTGAAAAACTGTGTCCATAGTGACGTTAAGTCTTACCTTGATGAGCATAGGATTGAAACCTTGGAGAATGCTGCTTGAGCTGCTGACGAATATTCTTTGACACATAAAGTTCCTTTTGTTAACAAGACTTCTACTCAACAGTCTTCTGGCAGAAAAGTATTTCAGCCTAATACCATTCCTTTCAAAACTCAAACTAGCACAACTTTCAAAAATCAAACTTCAGAGAAGCTTGATTCTAGATCCTTGTCTCTTCCGACGTGTACCTATTGCAAGAAAAAAGGACACGTTATTTTTGATTCCTAGAAATTGAAAAATAGGCATCAGAATCAAGACAGATCTGTTGCAAATGCTCTTATTTCTAAAAGGTCAAGCTCACGGTTATGTATTGAAAGCAATACATTTGTTGGGTCTAATGAATCCCAGTCTAATTTTATTATGGAGAATTATGAACCATTCATATCGAAGGGTTCTATATCACTCTTGGGTGATTCAGCCAATCTCACCCCTATTAAAATTTTAAGGGACACATGAGCTTCTCAGAGCCTTTTATTGTCAGGTACTTTGCCTTTCTCTGAGAAGTCTTCTTCTAATAAAAGTGTTTTTATTCAGGGAGTGGAGTGCGGCTTTGTTAATGTTCCTCTCCATTGTGTAAATTTGTCATCAGACTTAGTATCACGACCTGTTATAGTCGGAACAGTTTTGGTTTTACCCGTTAAGGGCATTCATTTATTGCCAGGCAACGACTTAGCTGGAGACAAGGTTGTGGTTAATCCACTTGTAACTGACAAGCCTGTTTTGGATCAGAAAGTTGATCCAATTGAAAAAGAATTCCCTGATATATTTCAAGCTTGTGCAGTTACTAGAGCTATGGCAAAGAAAGCTCTTGAGAATGATGTTGATAAAGTCAGTATTCCTTTAGCTGACACGTGTATAGGTTAGGCGTTTGATGAGGTCACTTTTACTCATTGTTTGGATCAATCAGAAGGTATTGATCATAGTGATCCTCTTTTAACAACTCATTTCCTTTATTCTAATCAGGATGATAAACGACAGTCACTTGTCGTCCAACAGAAAAAAGTTCCTGAGATCTCCTGTTTGTTTCAAAGGGCCATAAGTGAGACTGATGCCACTAAAGTTCCTGTCTGTTATTTTCATTAAAAAAATGAAATTCTTATGAGAAAATGGAGGCCTCCCGAGGTATCTGCTGGTGATGAGTGGTTTGTGAACTATCATATAGTAGTTCCAAAACCTTACAGACAGGAAATACTTAATTTGGCCCATGAAACTTCTCTGGCTGGTCATTTAGGGATTAATAAAACTTATCACAATATCTTGACTCACTTCTATTGGCCAAAAATCAAAAGTAATGTTGCTAAATACTGTAGATCTTGTCATACTTGTCAAATGGTAGAAAAATCCAATCAGAAGATACCTAAGGCTCATCTACAATATATTCCTGATTTTGACGAACCATTTAGTAGAATTATGGTAGACTGTGTAGGTCCCTTACCCAAGACCAAGTCAGGTAACCAATACCTGTTGACCATTATGTGTGCGTCAACAAGGTTTCCAGAGGCAAATCAGTTAAGGAATATAAAATGTAAAACAATAGTAAAAGCTTTGATTAAGGTTTTTACTCAGTATGGCCTTCCCAAATCTGTTCAGTCTGATCAAGGTACAAACTTCATGTCTGGAATTTTCCAAGAAGTTATGTATGAATTGGGCATTCAGCAATTCAAATCTTCTGCTTATCACCCTTAGAACCAAGCGGACTTAGAAAGATTCCTTCAGACTTTGAAAAATATGATCCGATCTATTGTTTTGATGCTAATAAAGATTGGGATGAATTCATTCATTTACTATTGTTTGCTGTTAGAGAATCAGTTTATGAATCTTTAGGCTTCAGTCCCTTTGAACTGGTTTTTGGACACACTGTGCGTGGACCATTGAAGTTATTGAAAGAGAAACTTCTCTCTAATGAATATACCGAGATCAATCTTCTTGATTATGTTTCCGATTTTAGATGCAAGTTGTCAAAGGCTTGTGAGGTCGCAAGAGAAAATCTGCACTCTGCTCAATCTAAAATGAAATGAAGATATGATAAAAAATCGAAGAAAAGGAGTTTTCAGCCTGGTGATAGAGTCCTGGCTATCTTACCAATGCCACAAAATTCTCTTCAGGCAAAATATTATGGTCCCTGCGCAGCTATCATGAAAATGAATGACTTTAATTACATCATAAATACTCCTGGCAGGCGCAAACAAAACCAACTCTGCCATATAAACATGCTAAAAGAGTATATTGAAAGAGATAGCCATGTTAAACCTGTAATTAATTTAGTTGTATCTGTCCCATTTGAATGACGAATCTTTGTAATTGAGAAATTATGAAAGATCTAGACCAGAAACTTTCACATTTGCAAGTGCAAGAAAGAAATAAACTGAAACAGTTATTATTTGAATATGAGCACTTATTTCCAGATATTCCTACAAGGACAAGCAAAATTGTTTCTTGACGTTGAAATTGTAAATTCCAAACCTGTTAAACAACATCCATACAGGATGAATCCACTCAGACAGGAATACTTAAAAAAGGAAATTCAATATTTGCTGGAGAATGATTGTATTGAGCCAGTCAAAGTGATTGAAGTTCACTATACATACTTGTTCCAAAACCAGATAAAACATTCCGTATGTGCACTGATTATAGGACGGCGAACAGTGTGACAAAAACAGATTCATTCCCATTAACAAGAATTGACGATTGTATTGATAAATCGGGAATGCCAAGTATGTCACCAAATTTGACCTTCTGAAAGGATTTTAGCAGATTCCACTAACGGAAAGAGCAAAGGAAATCTCGGCATTTGTGACTCCACATGGACCTTACCAATATAAAGTAAAGCCATTCAGGACGAAAGGGTCAACGTCTCATAAAAATGATCACCTCTGGTTAGAAAATTGTGATGGCTATATAGATGACGTCATCATCTACAGCGACACCTGGATAGAACATCTAGCAACAATTCGAAAATTCTTTGACAGACTCACTGATGCATGTTTGGCAGTTAATTTATATCAAAGTGAGTTCTGCCGTGCTAGTGTGACTT
Source organism: Unio delphinus (assembly GCA_029339505.1). Taxonomy (NCBI): domain Eukaryota; kingdom Metazoa; phylum Mollusca; class Bivalvia; order Unionida; family Unionidae; genus Unio; species Unio delphinus. The sequence continues at coordinate 42,423 of JAQISU010000056.1, forward strand.
TCTTAGAACATATTGTGGGACATGGACAAGTAAGATAATTTAATAGCAGACGCTCTTTCCCGTGTATAACAAAATCATATATTATATACATTGTGTAATTTATACGAGTTTTTTAACCTCAGGTGTAAATTGGTTTGTGGTGAAAAGAAAGTTTTATCATATAAACCTTTCTTTTTATTTTATGGGGGAAGATGTTAGGTATATTTGATGTAAGTTATTTATATTTATTTTATTTTTATTTGTTTGTTAGATTTAATTTTGGCATTTTAAGTTTTAAGATTCGTTTTTTAAAGACGGGTGACCTTTACTTTACAGAGTAAACACCAGGTGTTGACTTCATTTCTGACTTAGTGTCAGAGTTGTAAACAAGCTTTTAAAATGATTAGTTGGTTCCAAGGACAAAATGGAGCTTTTGTATAAACATCTTTCTATTTTAGTTGGATCATAAGATGTGTACGTGATTATTTGAACAAAAATTTGTTCTGATAGTTTCTAGAAGATCACGTGACTCCTTGTTTACGTAAAAAAGGATATAAACCATGTTTTGGGAGCGAGCTATTCAGTAGAAGAAATTGGGCTTTTAGAATATTAAGTTGTGTCTTTTTGAGCTATTATAAATTACCTGGTATTGGAAATTGTGTCGATTCGTTTGGATCCAGAGGAATTATTTTATTATTTATCAGGGAAAGAAGTGTGCTCATAGAGATTTTCATTAACAAGAACTGACTTCATCAAGAGACATCGTCTTCCATCTTGGATACTCTGCTGGAATTCGAACTTAGAACTATTTGGACGTTGTATTACCAGGACTTTTGCCATTTCTCTAGTGGATAATATTTTGAATTATTTTGGATTAATTTTGGAATTGATTCTATTTTTTCAGAAAAAAATATTTGTACTCAATAAATTGTTAATTATGTTTTACAAGCTTGTTATTTTCACTCTTTCTATGTTACTGTTTATTCGAGCCTAAGCACGTAACAGTTCCAAATGCTGCCATATGGGGTACGCTGTCCACATTGTGTGATATATCCATTTCAATCGAATTCCGTTTGAAGGTACGAGTGGTTTTCCTATCTGAACTACATTGGACATTAATGGCCATTCAATATCTTCATCATTCCTTTCTATGTCCTGTAGTATATTATTGGTTGTGTTTTTTTTCACTGTCTGGTTGCTGATCACTATGAAAACTTCATCTTTCTTTAAATGAACACAAAATCATACAAGTACACTGCTGTATGGTAAAAAATAAATCTTAGATTAAAAAATAGATCTTGATGGAATGTGATTGAAGGGTTCCTCAAAACTGTATATACATATGTACCATGGTAAGATATGTAAATCAGTATAACAAGGATAGTCATAGATGCATGTAAATCGAACTCTCAGTGTTGTTGTGAGAGGAAAACATTTGCAGGGGACCTCTTGGCAATGACATGCTGTTAGCAGAGCTTCATTGTCTATATCGAGTGTCATATTTTGCTTAAGCATAAGCTGCTGAATTTGACTGACTAAAGAAGAACTTACAAGTTTCTTGCCTGTCGATGTTCCCACGACAGAGGGCTTGCGAAATGTGTCTGTAATGATCATCTTTTTTTCTTTCGTCAAGTGTAAGATAGATATTTATCGTTTACAATCCCGCCTTTTTCTTGCATGTGGTTTTAGTGTATCTGGTGTGAAGTAGTATTTTTCTTCACATATAACAATGTGACGTAAATTTGGAAGGTGTCCTATCAGCTTGTGAAGAATCGCATTTGATACATACTTTATGTTCTGGTCTCCAGTCGAAGCTGATGTCTTCAACTTCAGACCGGCAAATTCTACAACTGAAGTAGGGGCCCCGAGTGGCCGAGTGGTCTAAAGCGCTTTCCGTTACGGATCACTGCCATCTCAACTCTGTCTCTGTGGGTTCGAGTCTAAGATTCGGCTAATGTAGTTATGAAATGCCAGTAGCTTTTCTTGGGTCGTGGTTCTTTCCGGGGTCTCCCGTGTTCTGCCTCCAACAATAATACTGGCGGCCATGTATAGCCTATCTTGTGCTGAAAAATGGCGTTAAACCCTACAACAACAACAACTACAACTGAAGCTTTGAAATCTGTTAGGATGAACTCGTCTAAGTCTGGCAAATCTTTCTTTTGCTTACTTGTAGATCTTGTATCATATATGAGAGAATGATTTTGTCCCATCTGGCCTACTGATTGACTGGCAAGTATTCATAGAAGAGCTTAGACATTCCACAAAAGTTATCTTCTTTACTGTCCTTTTTCTTTTCTCCTTGCTGTTTTCTTTCATGATCTTACATGATGTATTTTTTGGTATGCCTTTAGTCCTCTTGACTGTTGACCCTTTTTGATCTTTTAATTCTGTTGATGATATGTTTGAATCCGTTTATCAATTCAATGTTAGAAGAATCAATAAGTGTCATACCCAATAGACACTCTCTTGCTGCATATCTGTGAAACATGAAGTTTCCTATCTCTTCTGTCGTTGAATCTAGCATCTCTTGCTGAACCTCTGGATTCTCCTTGTGATATACATTTCTTAGAATAGGGTCAAAAGTTGATCGCATTCCATTTCCTCGATGTATCAGACCAACTGTTCTTACAACATGGCCCAAGTAATTATCACTGGCGTTTTTCCCATGTACCATTATGAAATATTGGATGCTATCTCTTCATCATTTGTCTAATCTTGCTTTAAATCTTCAAAGTATCCTCTCCTGAGATGACAGACTGGATTACTGTATGTACTTGCCTATGCTCGTCTACTGTGGACCTCTTTATCATTACATTGCTTAGTGTGGCCCACGGTCGAATACATTTCTTTGCGTCTCTGTGGTCAATCTCTCAAGCAGTGGCTAATCCAAACCGGACAATACTATCATTGTGAGCGATACTGAATAGAGCATGTTTCATTTGTCTGTGAAAGTGACTTGATTTGTAATGTTCTATCAAAAGCCGTGTGCAAAATCCAGCATAACTGGAAGCTCCATTTAAGAATGAGAACGGGAGTGAAGACTTCACACCGGTCAGAAGTAAGTTGTATCCATCTTTTCCTCCTAGTCTTTCAGCAACCGCGATGGCTAAAATTTCGCCACAATGCCTCATTATATCAGTATGCATGGGAACATTTTATTCTCAATGGATTTTTTCTCAATGAATTATTTCAACGTTTGCCCCTATCTCAATTCAAGCTGGCTGACGGATAACTCCTCTGCATGTGAATGTGGTAGCGCGTTGATGAACGTAAATAACCGAGATTTGCATTTGCATTTTACTAATTGACTGTAGTCTTTTTCAACATCATCATCTCATATATTTCAGTATTTGTATGAGACCTGATGTTTCATAAGCTGATATTAAAGTCATGATTTTGGATTTTCTCAAGTGCAGTTCTGGAAATTCTGAAAGAAAGGTTGCATTCATTGTGTTCCCATCTATAACCTCAAATATATTTCTTGCTATCTTGTAGTCAGGCGCAAATAACTTTTTCATATGTTTCACTCAGTTCAGCTTTCTCCAAAAATATCATCGAGAACCACTTTCAATGTGATTATATCGGCATCTCTACCACTGAAAGGTGGAGGATGACGGCATAATAGTGGCGGTGTTTTATTTAGATCTTGGTACTCTCGTACGCTACTATCAGTATCGCAGACTACAGTTTCATCTTTGTTTGTCATTAAATGGTATCTATATTTCTTCAAAGAGGGCTTGAACATCTTGGAGAGTGTCTTGATTGTCTTCATCTTCCTCTTCTTCTCCGTTCTCATTCATTTTATCTTCCATAATTGGTTGTACATCTTCCTCATCTATATCAGTGACATCAATATATGACAACAAGACACATTTGGATCATCCTGGTTTTTTTTTCATATCCTCAACTGTTACCCCATTCTTTTCTACTGCTGTAATTGAGATAATGGCTCCATTAATGCTCTCTATATCTTCATTGAAGATGTTTAGTGGGAAGTTTTTATTTCTGTCATTATTACTGACAGTATCCATTTTCTCTACATCATGAATGGCAGAGGATGAAAAGCTTTCATCTAGATCCACATTTCCCTCCAGTACTTTCGAATTTTCCATAGAAGCCGCTTTGTCTATAATTTTTGTGAAGGGCTGTAATGATGTAAGTCTTGTCCATATGTATTTCAGGTCTCATGTAGCTTGCTGCTAAAAACTTTCAAAAGCACTCTCTTCGTCAGAGGTCATCTTTAGGAGAACCCATTCTAGATCTTCTTTTTTCATCTGTGGTGCTTCTTTGCATGCACAATCTTCTTTTTCTTCACACAGTGGAAGATGCCATGTTAATACATCATTTGAATCCATTTAAATGCCTTTTATGATTATGATGGGCAGGATGCATAGTTTACTTATTCTCATTTCACCTGGTTGTGGGTCTGTTTTCATAGTGAGCTGGACCAGATAGTAGATGAAAAATATAAGATAACAGTCTCCGAGAGAAACCAAATGTTCAGAAGCTGATACATCACTTGCATTTATATAGCTTTTCGGATAAGTTTTAAAGTGACAAAGCTCTGGATCTGCTGATTTCTTGAGACGTCTCTCTCCATTTCGCAGACTTTGATTCGTATTGGTAGTTGATGTTATGGAAAACACGGATGTAATGTTATAGTACTTGATGAACAACTCATCTGTGACAATATATTGTATGAGACTACTGTAATGTATGTTAAGTATGTTCAGTGAATGAATCAAAAAGGCAATATAAAGAGGACGGTTTTGAGGTGTTGAAATCATCTGATGATCGACGCTTGAGGCTGTCTTTGTTTAATAGTGTTTGTTTTAATAAATACTGCAATGGTAAAGGAAGCGCCATTCATTATTTGAAAGAGGTTTATATCGGACGGGTCTGCAAGCCATTGGTACTCCTCTTTAAACATTGAAAACAAAAGGAGTCAAGAATTCTAATTTCCTCTGGGAGATCTTGGTCATCCAGACAAGATGAAACGGACACGTAATGGGTTGGAGTTTGCCAGATTTTAGATTACTTCTTGCAAGAAAACGCTCACCATGCATAGGGCAGCCTTTGGGAAAGACGTGTATGACAGGCACATAAAGATTGTGACTCTTTTTCAGAGAGGCACTCGCTATCAGAGATATATCATTATATGGTTCAATATAATGTTGCAATTGCTCTAATTAGATACCAATGTGATTTCTTGCTTTATGTGCATACACATTTGTGCACTGAAAACAAATGACATTTTGAAACAGAATAGCAGGTATATCTCTAAGAACATTTCCAGTGTCGGTTTCTATTTTCACAGGTCGATGGATAATTTCCAGATGTATAGTAATTCCATTTATTGCATCAGCACCAAATGTCTGACCAACATTCCGTTGACAGAACTTTAAGCACTTCTTGTCTTTTTTCCTGTTAGCTCTTTACATAATCCAAAGAATTGCCATTTATCTTCCTATTCATCTTCATAGTTTGACGTTTCTGTATTACAAAAGCAACAAAAAGCAGCAATAATGTCATTCAAACAATTGAATTGTATTAGATTCGCTGTTGGTAAAATGTGTTTGATACTCAATAATTAAAGATGGAATCGTTAGCCCTTCAAATTGTAGCTTATTAGATGTTTCTTCATACAGACCCAAACTTAAAAGTTCAACAGATGCTAGTTGCTGATTAAAGTTCCATGTTGATTTATTCCATTTGTTGGAAGATATAGGCTGTGTCTGTCGTTCTAAGAGTTCATCACATACCACTTTGGAAACCTGGAAGTCATCATAGTGATGAAACATATATCGAAAGAAAGACGACAACGAAACCAATTTATTTTATTTTCTCTGGATTATCCCAGTATCGTGTCTCTGTAATTCTTGTAAAATATTTTCTTTCTTCATAATTTTTCTCCTGTCATGAATCGAATCGTTAGATTTAAGAAACTTTACAAGATCATCTAATGGCTATGAAAGTTTCATCTTAGATTTTGTTGAAAAGTAGAGACTCGAGTGATGGTATACAAATGAAAACCTGTTGAAGAATGAAATTATTTAACTATCTGATGTCAAAAATTCAGTCAAACCCCAGTAGGGATTCACAAACCAGGAAGAAAACGAATTTTTCTGGATACGCCGCTTTATAACATTGAAATCAAGCGGTTTAAACCAAGAAGACTAAAAATAATAAAATGGCTCGTCATTTTCTATGTCAATACAAATATTTTCCTGCATCTGATGTTAAAAGAAATCAACTAGTTGCAACATAATAAGTTAAAAGGTTTAATTCTGGTAGAAACAGTCATGTAAAGTTTCGCAAACATAAACGTTTTTCTGTTTTATTTGTTTGCATTGTGTATGTTTTGTATTTGCCTCTGAGAAAGACTCATATATATTCAAATTCTTAATGATATTACATAATCCATGTCTTCAAGATAAAATTGTAAGTATTCTTATAAAAAGTCACAACACCATTTAGACAATATAATTGCAGCACCTGTCAATCAAATATATCACAACAACAGTCAGCTAATCTTTTTTTAGTACCAAATATAGACCTACGATCTATTATGCCCAATACAATATAGAAATTCTGTGTTTAAAGCTAGCTTTCGAATTGCTGATGAACAGGCAGGGTTATGGAAAGGATGACGCACAACATAACAGATATGCAATCTCAGGGTTCTTTGTGAAAAGCACTCAAAACCTCAACAAAATATATATCTTGTGTTGATATATATTAAGAACGGCGTTTCACAGCGTGTGGCATGTGGCATTGTGGGCCACAATGAATTATTCCAAAATGGGTCTCCAGTTGAACAATACCATCAAACAGCTGCATGCCAAGGCTACCAGTGCAGTAATTGTTCAATGATCTGTGGGGAACTGGTTCCAGACAACAGTCGGAGTAAATCAAGGTTGTCTTCTGTTTCTGTCACAAACGCTTTTCAACATATACTTAGAGTGTAGCATGAACGACGCCATGGAAAACCACTGTTGGACAGTCAGTATTGGATTGCGTAACAACACCAACCTTGCAGGCAGTGCAAACGAGATTGCCACCTTTGTAAAGAATTTGGATAAAACATCTTCAAGATTTGAGATGGAGATGGGCGCTGAGAAGACAAAACCGATCACAAATAGTGGCAAACAAATCTCATCCAAGATTTAAGTCAGATGACAGGAACTGGAAACATTGAGTGAGTTCAAATATATTGGTTCCATTATCACCTAAGAGTGATCAAGAGCAGAAATGTTGTAACTAGCAGCACAAATAATGGCAGATATGTCAAAGCTAAGATCCATCTGGAGAAACAAGACTAAAATCAGGCTATTGAGAGCTCTAGTCATCTCAGTCGTTTTGTATTCATATGAGGTCTGAGTCCTGTCAGCAGAATTACAACGAAGAAGCCTTGAAATGAGATGACACACAACCATGCTTGTCATCTCGTACATGGACCATATCAAAAATGAAGAAGTGCGCAGCACCATCAGGTTCAAAGTAGGCCAATATGAAGACCTCCTGGCCACCGTAAAAAAGAGAAAGCTAAAATGGTATGATAATGTCACTAGAGCCAATATACTATTCACTGCCAATATACTATCCATCTCGTTCTTATTTAAGTCGTAATACTCGTAGCAGTGTTCATATTGAGACTTGACATGTATATATGTAGAAGAAAGTCAGGATTGTCATGAGGTATATCAAAATAACGCAGACAGAAGAAAAGTAATATAAGCATATGTTACACATATATTTTTATTTTGTATTGTGAATGTAGTCTCATGTTTTATTTACATATTGCTTCATATTCAGCATGTTATAATGAAATACATGTAGTTTTAGCATAATAAAGATTTCATGGTAAAACAATTTCCAGGTGTTCTAAAATTGCAAACTATCATAACAGAAGTATTACGCGGAATTGAAATATGTTCATTTATTACACACATTTACTCAGACTAGATTACGTATTTTACATAAGGTATAATGAAGCCTAATAAATCAAACATAAATTTTAGACATTACAAATATAACAAGCGGAGAGGCTGGAAATTTGTAACATTGTGGCTTAATGTACACTGTATCATATTATAGCACCTTTTCCGTTATGTACAACTGAAACCATGTATCACACTTCTTTGACATGGTATTTCTCTGGACGTGGTTATCAATAGTTTGGCATACTGCATACTGTAGTCTAGATCGTAAAACAGCAAACAGGTCAAGTAGTATGCATAGTCTCTGCTGTGATATTTTCAGATCATATCTCATCTTGATATAGGAAGGGAGAATACACTTCTGATACGTTATCCTGTAGATGTTGTTAGTATAGTAATAAGGAACAAAAGTCTACATTCTGCGTTTAAGAAGGATATTCGTTTAATATTGTCGATCTCAAAGTGTCTCATGGACATTACTTATATATATATATATATATATATATATATATATATATATATATATATATATATATATATATATATATATATATATATTATGCTAAAATACTGAATTTGAACATTGTAAGGCATTCCAAATGTAGATATCGCGACATACCATGCTATCTGTATTATCTTCTGATATGCTGTGTGTCAATTGTGATCCCCGGCCATGTGATAAAATCTCATTTTAAATGAATTTGCCACCCCATGCAATATGTTAAGTATACGTAAATTGCCATCCAAATCTTCATTTGAATAGCACTAAGCTCGATGATTCCATCACCTGATATCCCGGAAATACGTGTGCAGGCACGATGGCCAACACTATATCACACGACCAGTTCAATACAGTAAAGTTGTCAAGTTTACATTATGATTCTATTTAACGTTTTGATTGTAAATGCTGGTTTTCCTTTTCTCAAGCATAAGAATGTTTGGAATATTTAACAATGTATTCTTGACTTGTATGCTTGCTAATATAAATTATCAGAGTTCATTGGTAGCTGTATACTCTACAAGCATGCTTAAAAGCCTTGCCTATGATATATATTCTGATGGAGTTTGACATAATGGGTATATATATATATATATATATATATATATATATATATATATATATATATATATATATATATATATGTATATGTATATGCCAATTACAGAGTATAAAGGGACAGGTGAAGCTAGTTAAATTGTATATTGACGCAATGTTCGTGGACCAGCAATGATTGGTTACAATTACGTCACGTGACTAGTTCACAAAGAATATGAATAGTAGCGAAATTCGAAATTCGACTGATAGTTGTCAACACTAACGCCTCTATCTTCATATCACCATCAACTAAAACAATACTGTGTTGACGTAGTTATTATTACAGATTTATTGATTGATATTAAGAAAGTCATACATACTTATAAAAAACAACAACAGAGAAGTAAATTAATTTTAATTTCTTTATTCTCATCGATATACTGGAAATACAAGTATATAGTACAACAACATGACTCATTTCAATTCAAGAAATTAAATTCACGGCTATTGATTTAGGCTTAATTTACAACTAATGCTGGGCCATATAAACTAGCAACTATCTCCAGCTATACTAATAATTTAGGGCAATCATTTTAAGTACGATCTCTCTTGGTCGTTCATTTCTTGCTGAATAAATATGTTCAGGATATGATGGTCAGCATATTATAGCATTTGTGTATTGCATATGTCACACGTAAACAAATACATACATTCAAACATGTTCGATGGGTGATGCGCCTATATTGCTGGAACAGCATTACATTATCTTGCAAACGTACACTGTAGTAGCTATTACGAATTGCAGATACAAAGTATCATAACTGTCTTTAAATTGAACAATATGGTGATGTTATTATAAATCATTTCAATCACAAGCAGAGAGATTTATGTAATTAACCGGGTTTAGAAGATCGAGTTCGACTGATAAAATGCTACAATCTGAGGCAGAAAACTTAATAATAATTAGTCAACTAATATGAAGTCATGCTGACTGTTCTCAAATCCAAAAATACAAGCTGGTTGTCTTCTAATTAACATTTTTTAAAATTTAACACAATCAAACAACTAATTAATACAGAAACACAATCAAACCCCTAATCGTTATTGTAATACAATCAAAAGAAAACTATTTAATTAACACAAAACAAATCCTTAGTATGCTGTATAACTCAACCAAACCACTAATTATTAATGTAATACAATAAATGAATACTTATTAATTAACACAAACAAATCCCTAGTGTGCTGTATAACTCAACCAAACCACTAATTATTAATGTAATACAATAAAATGAATACTTTTTAATTAACACAAACAAATCCCTATTGTGCTGTATAACTCAACCAAACCACTAATTATTAATGTAATATAATAAAATGAATACATTTTAATTAAAACAAACAAATCCCTATTGTGCTGTATAACTCAACCAAACCACTAATTATTAATGTAATACAATAAAATGAATACTTTTAAATTAACACAAACAAATCCCTATTGTGCTGTATAACTCAACCAAACCACTAATTATTAATGTAATACAGTAAAATGAATACTTTTTAATTAACACAAACAAATCCTTAGTGTGCTGTATAACTCAACCAAACCACTATTTATTAATGTAATATAATAAAAGGAATACTTATTAATTAACACAAACAAATCCCTAGTTTACTGAATATCTCAACCGGAAGATTAATTATTAATGTAATACAATAAAATGAATACTTATTAATTAACACAAACAAATCCCTAGTGTGCTGTATAACTCAACCAAACCACTAATTATTAATGTAATACAATAAAATGAATACTTTTTAATTAACGCAAACAAATCCCTAGTTTACTGAATAACTAAACCAAACCACTAATTATTAATGTGATACAAACCAAACCACTAATTATTAATGTAATACAATACAAGGAATAATTTTTAATTAACACAAACAAATCCCTAGTTTACTGAATAACTAAACCGAACCAGTAATTATTAATGCACACATAAAATCATACTTAAAAATGAAACAAGCAATCTTTTTGAAGACAAAATATATTTTTGTACAGTACAGATTTTAGCGGTTGGTTCTCTTTATTAAAACAAAACAAATTTGTTGGGGGAATTTCCTCGTCTTCTTTTGCGGCAACATCTTCACTCTGTACGAAACGTCCAGCAAACTTGAAAATAAAAAATACATATTCCAGATTATGAGTAAACATAACGTGTATCATTCCGGTTTTAAGACTAACGTAACTTATAATAAAGTTGTATATGCATCAGGATAATTCTATTAATTTGCATTGGAAGACAAATTGTTTTAGGCCAGGAAGATATAGTCTCAAAATTACTTTATTACGCAATTGTGCGGACGTAATTATATCGTTTGCTTCTTCGATGCTTTGTAATAGCTTATAAAAATGATCTAAAGACATGTGTCGTTGTGGCTGTAAAAACTTACATGTTTGTAAATTGCTTGTGGCTTGTAGATAAATTTGAATAATATCAGAGGCATTCCGTTGGTGGAAATGAAGTCAATTTTAATATCGGTACAGTATGTATATCGTCTAACAAGATAATCCTGCAAACGTAAAATTTGGGCAGCGATGCACGTACAGTAAACATTACTTCGTCAGTGCTCGGTGTATTCAGCATTTTATTAAACTTGCATACCACATTATCGACGTTTCTAGTAGTGAGTAACGATTATAGACCTAACTACTTGGAACACAACCTACGTCCACTACAAGATAAATCAGGTGTACAAAGAAACGTCCCACCTTGCCATATCCCGCAGAATATTTTTTCTTGTGTTTTTGTTCTTTGTTTTGAACTCCACTTCGCAACTGTCATTGAAATTATTTTCGTCACAAAAACAGTATGTGTAAGGTCTTTCTATCGTCATATGTGGTGAGAGAGTACAGGTTATTTTTTATATTTTGTGAAGATGTGCTCTCCCGGTTGATCTTCATAGACCACTATTGGGAGGCCCTCCAGCCCTAATTTTTCTGTGTTTGTTTGGCATATAATGCTTGTATTACACACACACACACATATATATATATATATATATATATATATATATATATATATATATATATATATATATATATATATATATATATATATATATATATATATATATATATATATTTATATAAACATATATATATATTTCTTTATTTTTTTAAAATGTTTTCTTTTTTACAGTTTAAGAACTTTTCACTAACCTTAAAACGGGTTATAGACTACAGACATGAATTAATATTAACGAAAAAATATAAAATTATATTAATACCGCTTTCAGTTATTTATATATGAAGGCTGGGTGATTTTTGGTTATTAAGATTAGCATAATATGTTTATCAAAAGTTAATTTTCAAAACAAATCATACACAAAAAGTAAGATGATTGATTATTCATACCGGACACACACACACACACACACACACACACATATATATATATATATATATATATATATATATATATATATATATATAAAATCAATAATCAATAATATCACGTTGCAAAGGCTGGACGACACAGAACGATACATGTCACGGTTACGGAGTACACATAATATAGTTAAGGACATTTTGTTGTTGATGTATCTTAAACATATTATAATTTTCTAAAGATCAATTGTTATTATTGCATATGCGAATATTCAAAGGCCGCCCCCCACTCTCTCTCTCTCTCTCTCTCTCTCTCTCTCTCTCTCTCTCTCTCTCTCTCTCTCTCTCTCTCTCATGACCATCATATCAAATGAAGGCGACCATCCATGAAACGACGAGAATCGAGGATTTGGTTATAGAACAACACCCCTGAACCTTAGGAAAATGAAGGCGAATCTTTCGTCAACCAACCAAATTAAGAAAGAGAGAAAACATGTATCGTCGGTAGTAATGTTAACTACACCAAAATTCTGACTTAAATCTTTTAAAATATTACAATATTTGAATTACTTGTTGTCAGTTTGCCGTTCTGATTCTATTTCACGCAGTTTCCTTACACCATTATGTCAACGCACTGATGAGCGTTCAGTATTCATTAATCAGTGTTTTTGTAGGCCTAGTGCTTTAATTTCTTCATTCAAACCACTTTTCATGTATAAATCATTAGCAGAACTTAAATTGATTAAATCAATGTGAATACAAATATAAACTTAAAAATGAAAACAATCAACTTATGAATATGACACGGCGATTGTGTATAAGCACAACAGACTTGCTTACATTTTGTAGCGGATACATTCGACAGGAATGTGTATTCATTCAGGCAGTCAATGCACAGATGCATCTCGTCACACTAACTCCTCACTAATGGCAAATATAGGTAGTTTTATGTGACATAAATAAAATATATATATATATATATATATATATATATATATATATATATATATATATAGTATCAATGCTGCATCAATAATACACCACTTGTTGTGTAACAGTTTCATTCAATGATCAAAATGTACACATCTCGGGTATACCATTAAGACAGCAATATATATATATATATATATATATATATATATATATATATATATATATATATATATATATATATATATATATATATATATAATGTACGGAGTCATGATTGACTGCAGGCAACTGTATCTTGATCGAGTGTATTAATTACGTACATCCTTGCCAAGTGTGTCCGCTACACAATCTAGTTCAGACTTGCACTTTTCAAGCTATTCACTATCACAAATGCATACTGATAATTTGATTGTTTTACTTTTTGATTTATATTTTCATTCACATTAATTAGATCAAGGTAAGTCAATTTAATTATTTAAACATGAAAGATGGCCGTTAATGAAGAACGTTTAGCATTAAAAACACTGGACGCTCAACTATTCAAGAACCGGAACAAGTAATAAATTGGAGCATATAAACTAAGTAAAAAGATGAATTAAGAAGAGTTAATGAAACTATTTAATATTTTTTACAGTTGATTTAGGTCACACTTACTACCGACCATGCTCTCTCTCTCTCTCTCTCTCTCTCTCTCTCTCTGGCATGATACATTTTATTTTGTATTTAATTATTTAGAAAATTATAATAGGTCTAAGAAACAACAAGAACAACAACAAAGTATGTTAAATACATTACACACCAATAGATTTACCGTATATTTTGGAAACCCTACTGCAACTTTGTATCATTTTTTTTATATAACCACTGTAGATAAACCACTCGAAATATGTGCAGAAACCGTTACTGCGAACCAGATTCATATAGGTTAATTGGTATAAGTTCCGCTTCAAGGTTTTAATTCAGCCAAAATTCTTTTTTTTTGCTCACTCCAGATTTTTGCATGTTTTGACCTTTATGAAATGGAGCGATAGAAACACAATAGTATTGCGATTCAATTTTGTAGTTTTTTAAAACATTTAGAAAATGGGTTAACTGATACTTTGTATTTAGTATACGTCACTAATGGTTAAGGAATGGAAATTTGTCATTGAATAAATATCCCACAGTTGCAAGAATGTTTATGAATGCGCATTGTTGAAACTTTAATTTACTAGTAGTGTTGGTATTTAAAATTGCTTTCAATAAACACTATAAAAGTACTGTTAAGCATCGGGGGAATTTCCATCATTTTTCAAAACTGCTATCTTAAAGCCTCTGCTGAAAGAACCAAATTTTGACCATATATATATATATATATATATATTGTTACGTGTATTTGATTTGGGTCATTTTTAATTGTTTGTTTGTGAGATTCAAATTTGACATTTTAAGTTTAAGATTCATTCATTGGGAGATGACCTGTACTTTACAAATAAACACCAGGTGTTGACGTCATTTCTGACCTGGCTTCAGAGTTGTAAACAAGCTTTTAAAATGATTGGTTGATTCCATGGACATTGTGGAGCTTTGTTATAAACATCTTTCTATTTATAGTTGGGTCATACGGTGTGTACGAGATGTTTTGAACGTAAATTTGTTATAAAAGATTCTAGAAGATCATGTGACCCCTTCCTTGTTTACGTAAAAACAGGTATATAAATTATGTTTTGGAGCAAACTATTTGGTAGAAGTTGGGCTGTTAGAATATTAAGCTGTATTGTTTTGAGTTATTATAAATTACCTTGTATTGGAAATTATTTCAATTCGTTTGGATCAAGAGGATTTATTTTGTTATTTATCTGGAAAGTAATTGTGCTCATTGAATTTCATAAGACCAGAACTGACTTCATTACGTGACAGCGTCTTCCATCTTGGATGCTTCACTAAGATTTGAACTGGGAATTATTTGGACATTTTATTACCAGGACATTTGCAATTTCTCTTTTGGATTATGTTTTGAATTATTTTTGGATTAATTTTTGGAATTGATTCTTAAAACCGTAACTTTTTTTTTCTTTTCTGGAAAATATTTATGCTCAATAAATTATTTATAAAGTTTTTACAAGCTTGTTATTTTCACTCTTTCTATGTTACTGTTTATTCGAGCCTAAACACGTAACAATATGCATTGCCATTACAGCTAAAAATGTATGGCTATTATATCTACACATAAGATATTGTGTACTGTTGACAATTTGATATTCAATGTTAAATCTACGTTTCTTTAATATTAATGCAATTTGTATTACCTCTATAAATGCTTACTTTCACTTCTTCGAACCACATTCGCAGCGGAAACCACATTTCAAGATGACAGTTTTAATCCATCCTTGACACTTAGTACACTGAAACAGAAAGGGAACAGTTGATACATATTGCAAATATAAATGTAAAATAGCAAAGCTACAGTAGGTGCAATTTTTCTCTTTTGACATTTGTATTACATATTTGTATGAACCCATAAACCTACACCGACTCAAATAACATTGTGAATGCAATTTATCCCGACAACTGTAAAAAAAAACGCACTATGTACACCTATGTATGCACACACACACTTATAAAAGAAAAATGCGAAAGTCAAAGGTTTTGTAAAATTTTGCAACAATTCCTTGGAATGCAGTGTGAAACATGTTAACAATTGTACGGTAGTGTGGATTATGTCGCAAATACTCCTTGAATTATTAACACAGGTCTTAATTATCAATGTTCGGAATAAACATTAATGGTATTAAAAATAAGTCGTAAGCTGGAAGTGGTGAAGCGGCTGTGATTTTCGTTGTCGTGGTGATGTGCCAACTTTTTGTTAGATCTCAATAATACAAACGAAGAATGTATCCGTGTATATTTATTATTTCACGATTAACTAAATATTTCGGTTCCATGAATGTTATATTAAGCAATTTGTATTTCCATAGAAGTATCATCTAGTTAAATAGTTTAAATAAATAAATTCAAGTCAAAATTTAAATACTAGCACGACATTAATACTGGTTATGCTCAAAACGTATAGGACGTCTAAGTAATTTATATAAAAGCAAGATTAGATAGTTACCTACTTGACCTCAAATAGCAATCGGTAGTTTTAAAGAATAGAATAAACTGTTTTTAATAAAACATTTTATTATAGAAGATTCCAAATGATTACGATATAGCATTCTATACATAATTAGCAGGTCTGCTGCTACAATTATATTATAAGATGTAATGACAAGTAGGTAGATACTGCATTTCATGGGGAAGTTATTATGTCCTGGACTTTTAATGAAATAAACATACTGTGTACAAATCCAAAATTCTACATTACAGGTCAGGTAGAAAATGAACATGACTTTGGACAAGGTCAAGGCCAAAATAAAATTACCCACATCATATCATGCACACAAAGAATACCGAACAAACCAAATTAAATATTCATACCACCTTCAATCATAAACAAAACATTATGCAATGAAGCTTTGTTACATCTATTTGTTAAATGTACAAGTTTTGAAAATTTAGATGCGATGAAATCTTATTAGAGAAACAAAGTAATATGAAACAATGTTGATTGAAATTTGAAAAACAAAATACTAACATTTTATCCGAAACAACATCACGTGATATTTATGAAGTCTATATGGAGTCACGAGTGCCGAAATTTCTTTTTCCGATTACTTGAGAGGAATTTACCAGAGTCAATACAAACGGTCAAATTTGATGATTATTGTCAACGGAAATGAATCATGAATATGTTTTGGTTACACTATTCGTTTTTCTATAGTCAGCGCATATGCAGAAAGAACTATCTGGTTTCAATGCAAGCATACATTGTGACCCTTAATCAGTTTTACTTGGTTGTATGAAATCATTACTATGTTATTTTTGTATATATTTTTCAATTGGTAAGTTGCAGGTTAGAGGCAGATGGAAACATGCTAATCAAATCCGAAGCACCATTATCCAAAACATTACTATTTATAAAAAAATGTTGGCAATGCTTTTGAGTTTGGACAAAGTCCAAAATACAATTATCACTTACTGTCAATTCTAAATCTTCTTATCACATTCTAACATCATTTTCATTCATACAGAAATTTGATTGTCATAGTCATTGGTCAGTAGCAACAAAAGTATTCCAAATAATTTGTCTATTCTCAAATTATGCACTGATGAGTCATTTCATTTGATAGAGAGTTTACTATATTAGCTAGTAATGTTTCATACTAATTTCTAGAGCAACACAATATTAATTATGTTGAACTCTACTAACCAGACTAATGTGTAGTAAGAGTCTGATGTAATCAGCTTACAACTATTACCAAGCGTCTTAAAAAAACAATCACATACATACGAAACTTGCTAACATATAAATGGGCAGCATTCAATATTCAAATCTGTATAAAATCATTATCTATGTAAAGATAATCAGTTCAGTATAAATATGCACAAAAGAAAGTTGATAAAATGACAACAAAATGCATTTTCCACAACATTGCACTCATAATTTAAAACCATACTTGAAATAATATGTAAAATTTAATCAGTAACAAAATTATTAAATGATTGAATCATGTTACCATCATGAAATACACTAATTACATCTCCTCTTCATAATTGTACTAACATAATAATACTGTGCCATTTGTAAAATTAAATTGTAACTTGCATCACGTGGCAAGGCCGGCGTTTCCACTAGGTGAACTAGGCCATCACCTACTCTAAGGGTTTATTTCATATGATGGGCGGGTGGGGGAGGGCGTGAGTGGAGGGTGGGGGGTGGGGCCCCATATATCTGATCTCGCCTAGGGCACCAAAATGCCTTGCATCGGCGCTGTTACGTGGATTCATGTCATGTAGTGATAGCAAAAATCTATTAGGATGCCATTGTGCCGGCACAAATAAAGTAGGTAATCAAAGCGCATATCCCACAATGTAGAAGCATCAATCGAATCTATGAAAAAAAATTGCATTAGTGAACTGGGATACACTATTTTATGTAACGACGAACATATATTAAATATAATCGAATTATATGATCAATGAGTATGTGGAATCAATTGCCGTTTGTCTAATCTCGGTGAAAACGAAACAAAAGAAGTTGATAACTGTAAATTACTGGTAATTCCTGCTTTACATTCAGTTGAATCAGATATTATAAGGTGAGAGGAATAATTGATTTACAAATATAATTATCATTGAGTCATAATCTAGATTTCTCACGCAGCATCAATAATGGAATTTATTTGGAACGCTATATTTTTGGACTTGTGATAGGATTGTTACGATAATTTTGAGACTTGTTAACAATGGAGGAATTGCATTTTAAATTCTCTCGTTATATTATTGGAGAAAAACTTATATGTTGGAGTTATCTAAACTGTATGGCTTACTGGTCTGAGCCAATATAGTCGTAGCACATCATATTGCTGACATCTCTTAATTATTAGATTTTAATTACAATAAAACATGTAAATGGACCTACACAGAATATACAACATTACCCACAACCTTTAATGAATTATATCCGTATGATTATGACGATGTGGGATCAATATAGTAAGTATGATGCTCTGCATTAGTGAACACTGGGATTATCGTATGCAAATTGAAAAGTTTCACATATAACATCAGATCTGAAGTTGAAATCAGTTTTTGCTCTTACCCAAGATGTTCATATGTTTGGAAGCAGCATGCATCAATATTTTTAATATTTATTCAGTATTGCTCGTTGCTTTACATTATTGTATGTAAAACGTTTTAAATAGTTAATCAATCTGTATCAGTTTATTCCTAATTGCGTATTGTACCTCTTTATATATATATATATATATATATATATATATATATATATATATATATATATATATATATAGAGAGAGAGAGAGAGAGAGAGAGAGAGAGAGAGGGAGAGAGAGAGAGAGAGGGAGAGAAACAGACAGAAAGAAAGACAGATAGAGAGAGAGAGAGACAGAGGAAAGAGATAGAGATAAAGATAGTATTTATACGATATTACGACCGGGAGTAAGATAACTTGCAGTCATGCATTTCGGTTTATTTGTGTGTGGGTTATGGTGAATATATTTATATATGGTGAATATCTATATCTATATATATATATATATATATATATATATATATATATATATATATATATATATATATATATATATCAAATGATGTTAGTGGTGGCATTCATGTCAATAAATATATGCTACCGCAAAGGAACATACTTTGTAATTAATTGATGAAACAGCATGTTCTGATGGAGAAAATCTGTATTGTTTTCACTTGTTAAACGGAGGGCTTATAGGAAAACCTTTTCGATTGATACATCGGGTTTGCTAGTTAGTGACCAATTACTAAACAAGATTATATAAATCATAGACAAACCTCTGTGTTCAGGGATGACGAAAGATAATTATAAGACACGATCAGGGTCAATACATTAACACATGCACAATCAACTAAAATCATTTATCAGTACGATAAATTTGCGTTACATACCAAGTTTCAGATTTTCGTAATTCGCTTTGCATTCGTCAGACACAAACATGTTAGCTTTAAGACAAAACCCAAGCAGATCTAACGGCAAACCTACTTAATTAGTTGATTAAAAAATCGTAATATAACTGCTTAGAATAATTATACTTCAAAAACGTAGGTTTCCTCTTTCTCTCTGCAGATTGCAATATATTTCGGCATTGCTGTAACTTCAGATGTCGAAATGGTAGGGTTTATCCGGTAACCAGCTCGAAACTGTGATACAGAATTTATCAAGTGTATCATCTAACTTTCACCTTGCACGTTAATTGAAATTACTGCGAAAATGAACTGACACTTGTTTAAATATTATCTCTTCGTTGGCCTTTCTTTCTTTCGTCGTGTATTGCGCATCGTATATAAAACGCATTATTCATTGCAGATTATCGGGAGCATAAGCTTGTGCATTTATTAAATCTATTATGTTGCAATTGTATAAAAACATATAATTTCCAAATATATTTGACTCCTGATCGTATTTGTCCATATTACAATACTTAAGCTTCTCCCTGTTGTTTACGTATAGTTTAATATATTCAGTTAAATACACCACCTCTCTGTTTGCCAGCTATTGTCATTAAATATATGATAAAAAGCTCACCAGTTCAATACGACGTCAATCAGGTTCTGAACATTAATTTGTTGTTGTAAATGCAATATTATAGATTTCAATATTTTAAATAGGTTACGGCTTACCACAATGGATTGCAGAGCACACCAGTCCCTTCGAATGTTTTATGTTATCATGACAATACAACTGATATAGTTAAGCTGAAAGTATAATTTTAAGTACATAGGTACCGCACATCACTGCGTAACGTTTTAATACGTACTATGTGTTACGTAACAGCCATATGATTCCAAATGTTATATTTTGAAATCCATCATAAATGAACATTCCAGATTGTTTCACATAGCTTCGGTTTCGTTCTCTAAATTTTATACCAAACTGACATGCTTATTTACATACAATATGTTCAACATTTAGCTCTGATGCTAGCATAATTCCCGAGATGATTTGTTTTATTTACTTACCTGCTATTTTCCAACGCTTGCAGAATAGACAAGATGATCAGGGATTGTTACTTACATAATGTCAGGATGAATGTTCATAATGAACGTAGACACTTACCATCTGAAATGAACGAAAGCTTACAATTAGTGCTGTATTATCAATGTACGCACTCACTGTATGAAATGAAGGATATCATACGATTATTGATGTAACATTAATGTTAGTACTTACCATATCTAATGAATGAGGGTACAAAAATAGCGCCCTATGAATATTCATGCACTCTTTGCATATAATGGTATGTTATATTCTGATTTACATTGTTATTCAGTACAATAAATTACTGTTTGCTCCTTATATTAAATTATAATTTACAATGATGTGAGTGTTGATCAGTGGCAGATAGGAATACCTCTAACAAAAGCGACTCAATGAAATACGATTGGAATACACCATCAAATTAAGTGAATGATACCCGTTTATGAACATACGAGGACACTTAAACACATGGGCATACATATAGTGACACACACGAATAAAGGAGATACCCACAATAGCCATGACGAAGAAATTTATCACAAAGTTGGACAATAAAACTCAATTGAAATTCATTACAGCTGCATTTTCATGTTTATAAAACATATATTCCGAAACAATGACATTATCACATAGAAAAAATGGTTAGTGAAACTACAATATATTCTACAATCATGGAAGGAACACAAATCAGCAGCAAAGTTTTTAAATTATATTGACGGCAAACACTGCACAAATGCTTATTAAAATTAATATTGAGATATTGGATCCATCAGAAACGTGTCTGTTAAATAATACACATGGACAACGTATTAAAATCTAACTTGAAAATGAAGTTTTCTTGAAACAAAAATGAGATCAAAGTTAGTGTTTAGCAAGGGAGTTGAAGGAAGGCAAAGTTTCACTATTTATATATTCGCAAGTCTTATTCAACGTGTATGCAAACGTTATATATATATATATATATATATATATATATATATATATATATATATATATATATATATATATATATATATATATATATATATATAATGAGTTACATAACAAATTTCCAGCAAATTTTGATAAAAGAGAGATATTGGCAACGATTTTAAAGGAAGGAAAGATCAAAGTTATAGTTCATTATTGGGTGATGTATCAACACTTCTTTCTGTCATTGATTAAATACCCAATCTAGGATATTAAACATAAAACACTGTTCCATATACGAACATAAATAGAAGAATTAAATTAAAACAAGTGGAAGTCCGCGAGTTGAAAACTCAGACCTCTTGTGTGACAGATGAGTCATAAATATGTTTAAAAATTACATTCAAAACATAAACAAAGAAATCAATGGGATGCGTAAGTCGACAAGAATTTACAAGACAAATAAAACAACGCAAAATACAATATAAAAATAAAATGGGATAATTCAAAGTTCGGACTTGCTACCCATTGTTTGGCAATTGGGACCTTAAGACATAAGATAAAGTGTCAATATAATTATATAAAAGAAGTCAAAAAATATAAACAAAAGTAGAGTAGAGAAAGGTTTCAAGATGAAAATAAAAACAAATTTATACAAACCTCGAATATTAGTCGCGATTGATTAAAGAAAGTTTCAATGTCAAAATATAACAACATATTACTACATATTGAGGTGCGCGAGTTAAAAATGCATGAAACGTGTGTGCACTACTTGCCAGTTCTAATTATCTTAATTTAAATTAGGTGTGCATTCCCGTCTCATATTTTGCCGTTTCCGCCTGCATTTGCATTACGTTATGTCATCCAAACGACTATAATGTTTGACACTCTCAAGTGTAGGAGGTAAACATCTCCAATTTAGGTGACATGGTGAAAAGAACAAGAGTTATAAATCAAAAACATAATTAACTTCCCTCAATACAGAGTGAAGAATTGGAAACAACTTATTTGATAGTGAATGAAATTGAAAATGGCCATATCATTAACATCACAAGCACAGAAGTATCGAGCGTTCCAAATGGGTTCCAGATATGTCCGAAGCAAATAAGATTCAGTATAATATGCTGATTTGTCAATAGTATTGATGTATTATAATGGCATCATTAAATTCACAGTAAATATAAAATAGTTACTTAATCCATTGTTTATGAGCAATTCTTCAATTGTATGGGATGGTAAGATTAATTCTCTCAAAGCGACTGAACATAGCCATTCAACGCTTTTAAGTATTATTTTTTGTGCTAGGTGTAACATTTTTCTCGCATCGACAGTAAATCAGGACTAACGAAAACATGAAATTAAATTTCTAAGCAAGATTATTTACACCGTCCAAAGCAACAATAACGTAACGTTTGTGCAAATAGTATATCCTTAGGAGCATGGTTCTTGGTTTGAAATCCATGGGTTATGGTGTTTGAAAATTAAATTTCAAAACCTACTACGAACTTTTCACTGATTTGAATAAGAGTTATTGAGGTTGTTTGCTATCTTCAGATAAAATATGCTGCCTTAGATAATGCGTTTAAAAGCGCATTGTGCTGAAATTCCTAATTCCTAATAACCATTTCATGTAAGAATCACTAGAAGCGTTGAATGATCACGAAATACTATTACTAATATGTTCTATCTCTTGAAAAATCAGACATATTGTTTCCACAGATTCATAATTTGGAGAAAAACAAAGAATAATAGCTTGTAAAAATTCGTCACAATGTTTAAATGGAAAAATACAGGCTACACTTAAATAATATGTAAATATAACAAACTAGTACTTAATATTAAGACAATTATCGTCAGATTTAATTATACGGATGACACATTGCATTCGTTTAACATTATTTAAACATCAGCATTATTTTGTATTATTGATGTTATTGTTGTAGGGTTAAACGACAATTATCAACACATCAACACAGGATAGGCTTTACATGGTGGCCAGTATTAATGGTGGACAAGAAAAGGGGAAAGGTAATATTGACCTTAATGTAAGTATAATGTTGGATGTTTATAGATGTGATATAAAAATAATGTCCTACACGTGC
The DNA here is from genome assembly GCA_029339505.1 of Unio delphinus. Taxonomy (NCBI): domain Eukaryota; kingdom Metazoa; phylum Mollusca; class Bivalvia; order Unionida; family Unionidae; genus Unio; species Unio delphinus. The sequence goes on from JAQISU010000056.1 coordinate 66,331, forward strand.
TTTTAAATACCGAACATTTGAAAAAAAGACTATTGCGGTTCGTGGTAGGAAAATCTAGACTTTGTCTTTATAAATTCTGAAAGATATCAAATATAATTTTAAAGCGACAACATTTTGAAGGGGGCAAAATAAAATGTGACCATTTTATTGCACTAAACCTCAATCGGAAGTTTGTTTAGAACAGACTACTTTATAAGATATGTACTGGATGTTCGTGGGTTTAATTACAGTGCTGACATAAGAGGCAGTTTAATTAGCAATGCTCCGTTTACACATCAGAATTATATGCACGTGATCCTCTTTTACAACATGTTTAATTCAATCGTCACGTTGTTACATGTATTAAATGTATTAACGTAAGCAGGAGAATACGCATGTAAATATGTGACGAGTGAAAAAGCAAGCTTTTCAAACTATAAAAAGTAATTTACGTCCCTAGATTACGATGTGAAAACTAAAAAAATAAATTACGATATTAGGAATTATTCGCTAATCGATGAATAACCCACACAAGTCCTATTAATTGAAATCTCCAAGAACAGTTTAGTAGAAGTCCAAAGTATGTACAACGCCGAAGATGTTAATGTACCCGTGACGACATGTATTATGTCGCTTGACCTCAATTATTAGTATGTACAAAATGAGCTGTTTGTTTTTAGAATCAGAAAATCATTTACTACAAATAATAATATATAACATGGAAAATGTAAGGTACATTGGAACTGAATTTCAATAGCATAGACACAGACCCAAGTACCATGTTTACTTCTGCTATTGATGACCATGGTATTAAACCCACATAGATAAAGAACATTTTAGCTCTGTTTGGAATGTTTACAGATTAAAGAAAATAAATAATTCGGGTAAAATAGAAAATAAATTTGGTTTGTATTAGCTTAATTCCAATTCATAACGTTACATTATAATATAGCATAACGACATAAAATCAAATAAATAAAAATGAACTTCCATCTCCTACTGAATGTTTAAATGTGTTATCTAACAACCAGGATATAGTAGAAAAAGTAGAAAATAAACTTGGTTTGTAGTAGCTCAATTCCAATTCATAACGTTACATTATAATAGCACATCATGACATAGAAAAGAAGAAATAACAAACAAATTAAATTAAATTCAAATATCAAATATTAAAATATGTCCTACTGAAGGTTTCGATGTGTTATCTAACAACCGTGCTTTTTCAGAATATTTTATGGTTACAGAAACGCTCAAACATTTACATATAGATATGACATAACATTATTGTGACCCTGTGATCGATTTTTGCTTGGCGCTACAACCTACCGAGCAATGTTACGTCAGACATTAATTCGATGATAACAGTGTTAACATTGCTTTATTGAGCTCGAGGAGGTTACAGCAGCTTTGAGTCACGTGTTCAGAAAGAATTGTTTACCTTCACAAAATAATGAGCGAGTCTGACTAAGGATATGATGCTTTTTGCATTCCTTAAGCTACAAAGGAAGACTTACTATGTCCAATTGATTAAACAGACATCGCAAAAGAGGAAAATGTTAGATAAAGTGAGTTCCTAGAGATAGATGAAACTACTTACAACAGCGTAAGTACACGTGTGGGTGGTGTTTTGAGGTTGTGTAAACTTTTTACCTTACTTCATTATGACAATGAGATGAGCTCAGAAGGGCCAACGGGACTGCCCCGTAGAGGTCACATTGGTTTCATTAACAGTCACTAGCTTTCGTTCATCTGATGTATTTAACGGACACACTTTACATTACCAAACCCGCAACGCCAATACAATTAGGACTGGTTTACGTTGACGGCAAGACATTCTGATTCGTTATTATTCGATATAACGTATAGATGATAGTGCCAAACACAAAATTCAAACGTCAATAGACCAGGCTGTACCTCAAATCATGTTATGAATGGCTGGTTATTGGATGGTCAAAAGCAACAAATTAATGATTATTTATGCGGAAATTCACGGCTCGAATAGTGCTTGCACGAACACAGCATACTTAGTGACGGAATGGACTAAATTCCCAAAACGAAGTCATAAATCACAGTAAGTAATCATGTTCAAAACAATACTCGCAAACAATTGATTGGCGGATCATGACTGGATGGCTACCTTCAAGATTCCATACGCCATGTCAAATATTTACTAAACTAAAATTATCAGGATTAGAATTATCTACAGAGTATTTTAGCTACATGAACAAAAGTATGTTCTATGTCCAATAGATACCAATGATAAATAAATTATTCACTATGCATTACACATACTCATTATAACACAAGTGATTGTTATATATGTGGTGATTTTCATTGAGAATATTCACCAGGTATAAAACATATGGCATGCATAGACTCATTTCAAACGTGACGACTTAGAGACACAGGGAAAGCGTCATTGTTAAAAGGACCCCTGAAAATCTACAATGAATTTAATGTGATAAGACTGTTGGTTTACATTCAGATATTTAAAGTGCTCGTTGCAAATGTTCTGATCCCATTGTCAAAATCGTTATATTAGATGTCATACATCAATTAGAGTGTTCCTAGACCTTTTGATTCAAATCTTAACACACATTCAATAATGAGGGTTTGGCAATGTTGGTTGCCAAGATGACAGTTCAGTGCAGATAGACCCAGACCGGTTGGTGTAACAAGTGTGAATGGTACTGCATCAATGCTTGATATTATGGGTTTAAACTATGTGCACTAGTCTTGCAAATATGCGTTCTATCCAACGCACTGAATTGTCTCTTGGATATTTGTTAAATTCTCATAAGACCATTATATTTTAATCCATAAACGGATTTCGGAATCAATCAGCTCTTATACAGAATAGGTCTTGTTTAGTGCCTGAATTATACGATCTGGCTTTCTGTTATGTTGACATTATCTGTCAAGAATGGTTTAGACACCGTATGATCAGTTAGAAGGCATGTTGTTTGTAAAGTCGTGTATAAAGAGCATCTCGATCTTAATTGCATTACCGCTTAATTCACCTTGGTATACATCATTATTCTGTACAATAATAAGGAATAAGTTTCGAAGATTATGTTGAACCTGCTTCGCTTCGCAGCTTGAGTGCGGGATACGTTGCATTGAAACGCGGTACGATATTAATGTCAAAAATCGTTCTTTCGTTTGTAAAGGTAGCTCTTACTACTCTTGCCATAAGATGACCAGCACAATGAGACTGGAAGCCTTCACCTTATTTCACACTCATTGCACAGTCTAAGTAGATGGCAATAAAGCAATAATCTCACATTAAATTTACAATCACCCTTAATATTGTTATAAAAGCAACGCCACGATTGTCGTTCTAAGACTGCACCTCGAGAGTACGATATTAATGTCAAAAATCGTTCTTTCTTTTGGAAAGGTAGCACTTATTACATTTGCCATAAGATGACCGACACGATGAGAATGGAAACCTTAACCTTTTTTAACACTCATTTCACAGTCTAGGTATATGGCAAAAACCAATAATTTCACATTAAATTTACAATCACCATCCGTTAATATTGTTATAAATACAAAGCCACGATTTTGTTTCTAGGCCTGCATCTCGGGGCACAGTTAAGATTGTAATAATGGTGCAATATATATGATGCACATGGCACAACATAGTTCCATATCCCTAAATTGAATGACATTCAACGCTAACGCTTAATATCCACATACTACCGTTACAATCCCTTTATGCGCTCGCTCGGTGTTGAATTCATAGTCATGCAGGTAACTTCGTCAAAAGCAAATAACATTTTCGTTAGTTAACGTAACTTTGACAATTATCCTTTTGACTCTAAGGTAGGTTAGGTTCATACCCTTCAGTACGTCTCGCACACAGATTCGCCAATAACTATGATATAAAGACAATGTTTTATGATCCATACCAAGTCTTTCATATTTATGACCTTTGCACAAGTTTGGTACACATGGTAAACACACACACACACACACACACACACACACACACACACACATATCCATCCATTCATCGATTCATCCATGCATCCGTCTATCTCTAACATGCAACACAAGCATTTGCCCAATTTAATATTTGTTCTTAACATTTAACATTACTTATTTCAGTAATTTATGTAAGCCACACATTGTGCCATGATGTATCGACAAAGGTTTAAATTTCCAATGTAATACATGCCTTGCAATATAAATGTCCGAAGTATAAGGACTTGTATACCTAAAAGTGGTGGCACATACATAATGCATCATTATTCTGCAGCCACCTCTGGCTGGCATGGTTGGATATCGAAACAGAAACCACTGGAGTAGGCTTATGCTACTGCTCCACTGTGCTCAACTTCATTGTCAACGACTTTTCTCTTTTCAAAGTGATATTATTCATTGTTCACATATATATTTTCGTACCTGATAAAGATTGCATTTTGGAAAGAACAAGACCAATGGAATTTACACTTGTAATTTTATGTCGATAGGAGATACTTTATTTTCTTAAACTGGTAATTATTTACTTATTGCTTCATTTGCTTATTCACATTAACAATTGATATATTTACTCAAAGTTACTTAAGTCATGGTTACTAAATAAAAGTAAAACTAGTGCTAAGTAATACTTTTTAATGAGTAACATTTATATTCAATAATAGTATATTTCTAAGTATTATAGTTATTAGGTAATATGTTTTCTAGCAGTTGTACATATATAGGTTTTTACTTGCTGCAAATATTGCTAACCAAATATTTGCAGTTACTTCAATGAACCACTGATGACCGAGTGGTCTAAAGCAATCGCCGTTCCCAATCACATGAACCGCCCCTCCTACATATGCGAGTATTAGATATGAGCAAGGCGGGTATGTGAGACAGCTGCTAGACGTTTCGTGTTGGTTGCAGCACCAGTTAAATTGGCCGCTATGTTCTGCATTTTATTGCGATTAGAGATGGCGTTAGCCCCAATACAATAACAATTACTTCAAATTGCTGGCAATTACGCATCAGTTTGACAAATGTGCTATTATGTTATTTGTATTTATTTTGAGAAATCTTAATTGTTCTAGTAAGTCCCACTACTCCGAACATTCTGAGTGTGGATGCTATCAAATACATTAGAATATGCAAACAATAATATAGTCGTCATTGATGTGAATGTAAAGACTTAACAATCTGCAGAAAAAATCACATTTACAAAGGTATCAAACGTGTTATACAGTTAATCCCAATATTAAATGAATAACATAATCACCGCATCACCTTTGTTTTGGAAGGTACATATAATCTTAATCGTTCTGCATAGACACCTACAATGTTTGTCTTCTTTATCCTCACATACACACGATACGTCTATATAGATATAAAATAATGTGTACATATGAAGATCAAAATAATATTTTATTGTATATAATGTATTTGTTTTGGTATTAGCAAAATGTCTCTTTGATAGTGAGTTATCGGATAACATAGGCACACCATCTAATACGACCCAATGGACAGGTTTTAACAGGTAAAACCTTAACAGTTTCCCGAACAACCTAGCGAAACCATGACCATGACAGATAATGCCGTTGTAAAACATATATGAGCAATGTAGATAAACCACGAGTGTCATGGATAACGACTTTCAGCCACTTACATGAACAATGTACATAAACCATGACCGTCATGAATTAAGCCATTTCAACACTTGAAATCAACATTCTAAATAAACCACACTAGTAATAGACAAGACCTGTTCCCACAATCAAGAAAAAGCATCACATTAAATGAACAATCTAGAGAAACAATGACATGAATTTCTACAGATTGTTCAATACGTACACAAACAGTATGAGAAACAAACGACATAAATATATTATAAACAGTACATATCCAACATTCAACGTATAGTTGTGCAATAAGGACTTTAAATGTATGAAGAATACAAAGAAGACGCCATCATGGTAAATATAAACATAAATTAGAATGTACATCAATAGAAGATACATTCATTTGAATGAAACGTTATGAAATCTTATTGAAAAGAACGGAGAATAGAAGTTTAGAATGTAAAAACATTAGTTGGATTAAGACAAAACAAGTTACTAGCATTTAAAGAAAAACGGAGTATACACCGCTACTATTATTCCTATGATAGACCTAACTGTATGTGTCTTTTTTGGTACTGCCTGTCGGATTGATAGTATGGGTTTAAACAATCTGCACTAGTCTTGTAAGTACGAGTTCCATCCAAAGCATTTTCTGTTTATTTTTTTAAACCTTTTTTACATTCTGACGAGACAATTATATTATAGACCATACAAAAAGCATTCGGGGTCATGCAGCTCTCGCTCTGCTTTTGAATGTGGTGCGAATGCGACAAATGGGGAGATTCAATGTATCCAAAGACATGACCAAACAAAAAAAAAACTGATTTGAGGTCATTGGGACAAAATTAAAATAATAGCATATAAGATGTTTATAACTTAAAATCTGAGTAATACAAGGAAATGAATTTCGTAGTTCTGTCGAAAATACATGTTATTCTCACGATGAATTATTTAGTAGCAGCCACATACATGACACCATATCCAATGATTCTAATAGAGACAAGGTCTTGTTAAATGCATGAAATATATGATCTGGCTTTCGATTATGCCAAAATAGTATATGTCAAGACTGGTTTAGACACTGAGTGAGCAGTTAGATGGCATGTTGTTTGTAAGGTCGTAGATAAATATCATCTTGATCTTTTTTGCATTATGGCTTAATTTGCCATGTCATTACATTATTTTTCTGTAAATTAATTAGAAATACATTTCAAGTATTATGTTGGACCTGCTTCGCAGTTTGAGTGCATGTTCCTTTGCATTGAAAGGCTGTCCAATATGAATGTCAAACATCGTTCCTTCTTTTGGAAAGGTAGCACTTTCTACGCATGCCTTAAGATGACCGACAAGATGTAATTTGAAGCCATCTCCTTATTTACACACTTATTTCACGCAATAGGTACATAAGGCCTAAAGCAAGAATTTCACATTAAATTTACAATCACCGTTAATGTTGTTATAAAATCAATGCCACGATTGTCTGTCTAGGCCTGCACTTCGGGACACAGTTAAGATTGTAATAATGGTATAATATATATGTTGTACTTGAAACAACATTGTTCCTTATCCCTGAATTGATCGACATTCAAAGCTATCACGTAATGTACACATATTACCATTACTATCCTTTATGCGCTCGCTAATTGTTGAATTAATAATTATGCAGGTAACTGAAATTTCTTTTGATTCATATACGATTTTGTTCAGTTAAAGTACCTTTCACAATTATCCTGTTGACTCTAAACTAGGTTAGTGTCATAATCCCCAATACGTCTCCCATGCATAATCGCCAATAAATATGGCATAAAGCCTATGTCTGATAGTCCAAAAGACGTCAGTTGCCCAATGTAATATTTTTATTAACATTCAGCATTGCTTATTTCAGTAATTTAGGTAAGCGACCCATAATGCAATGATGCATCCTAAAAGGTTTAAATGTTTGCAATGTAATACATGCCATGCCATATGAATGTCAGAAGTATAAGGACCCGTATACCTATAAGTGGTTTTGCATACATAAAAACATACTAATACGTAGCCACGTCTGGTTGGTATGGTCCGGTATCGAAGCAGAAACCAGTGGAGAAGGATTACGATGCTTTCTCCTCAGTGCTGCTGCTCCACTGTCCTCCATTTTGCTGCCAAAGGCTTTTCTTTTTTAAAAGTTACATTGTTCACATATATGTTTTTGCATTTGCAAATATATAGATTTTTACTTGTTGCAAACATTACTAGGTAAATATCTGCAGTTACTTCAATGGACCCTAGTGAATGAGTGGTTTAAAGCAATTGCCGTTCCCAATCACATCTATCTCACTTCCAACATATTCGAGTATTGCACTCGAGCAAGGCGGGTATATGGGATTTCTGCCAGAGGTTTACCGTTGTTGGTGGTCCTTACCGAGGATGCACCCAGAATTTTATTTGATCAGTTGACATTGTCGCCATGTGTGGACTATTGTTGGGGTTAGAGATGACGTTACTCCCAAAACCAGAACAATTACTTCAAATTGCTAGCAATTACGCATCTATTATAATAGTTTTGAGATGCAAAGTAAGTGTTTCTAATCGCAATGGCTCGTACGAAAAAGACCGGAAAAAGTCAACCTAAGGATTATAATTGGGCAATTATTAGCAAATGTGAACGATATTATTAGTTTGGGTTAAACGTTTCAGGGCTAGGTTGGGATATAAGCCCAAATATATCTATACTACTGTTTAGTATACATATCAGTTCTGGCAATTTTTTATTTACTTGTAATTGTAATTCATACCCTGTAATTGTCAAACATTTCTTGATTTTGTTGTGTAATTTGGTCCATATTACTATTTACATAAAGTCTCAGGGATTTCCGAGACGCAATTAATGTACTAAAAGTATTTCTTGATAATTAGCAATTTGTTTCCTGACTTATAAAACGACAAACTGTACGTAAAGATGACGACAGATAAGCAGAAAACAATGCAGGACAATCAAAAACACGCTTGACCACATAATTCGATACGGTGTTGGAAGGCGAACCTGGAAACCAAACGATGATAGCGTACCATATGGAGTTTTGCCACACTCTGGACTTCGGAGAGTCCGAAAACTTCAACAGACAGGCATAAGTTCTTACTGCCACGAAGGTAATATGGGTAGATATAAACCATATCCAGGACATCCAGTATGGGGTAAGAAACAAGTACATTTTGCACCCACAAAGGAATACCAAAAAGAAAATGAGAGATTATACAATAGAGAGAAACCCGAATGATACAGGATGATAACAAGGACAAAGTGATAGAAACAAAAACTACAAAAAACCAACGACAAGGAACAAACGAACGAACTAACTAATGAAAGGACACAAACCAATGACAATAAGCCACGACACGACGAATTGGTACAAACAGACGAGGGGCCAGTGCCCCAAAATTAAAAAAAAAATTGATAACACTCGTATAATAATAATATACAATAAATACTTACATAGGAACACAATAGTACAAAATCCACATGGAAAGAGAATCTCATCGATCAACACTAATGGAATGGATAACGACAAAATACCACGACTAGAAACACTAAAGCACAACGACATTGGTTTTAGTACATAAAACACACAACCAACTTAACATATAAATGATTGGCATATTAGAAGACAAAATGGACGCAAAAGGTGTCACCAATGATAGTAGGAACATTGACACCAAAGCGGGAGTTGCCACAATAAGCATGAATATAAATAAGACAAAATGGGGAAAAATTAATGAAGGGAAATATTTAAAAGGTAGGCTACTACATATAAAATTAGATATGTTGCGCAACATGAACATGTAAAGCCCTTCAACTAGGAACAAAAACATGAATTCATACAAAACTTAAGTAAATATGTAAACAACTATACAACACAACACCTAATGATCGGAGGAGACTTTAAATGGGTTGGAGAAGACATCGATCGAATAGGGAAACTGACAACACAGGATCTCAGTTCAGGGGATATTATTAAGGGAACATAAATATATAGACGTATATAGACGACTAAACATATTAAGAACAGAATATACACATGCACGCATAAACAAAACAATAAATAAAAATAGGTGACTAAAACAGCTAAGTTTTACGTAACAAATTTCGACTTTAATACAAACAAAATAAATCAGAAATTATAGAGTTTGAAATTTTAGATCATAAACTATTAAAAATGGAAAAGGTGACAAAAAAAAAATGATATGTCGAAAGGGGACATTGCAACTAAACAATTCAATCCTAGGTGATAAACACCTGATTGCAGAAAAAAAAAATAAAGAACTAGGTAAAAAATAAAAAAACAAGGTAAAAATAAAGATAAAAAGGAGATCACAAAACTGACATAATAGCAGATTATATATATAAGGTAGAACAGCTGGCATTATATCACTCAAATAAGCGAAAACAAATTTAAAAAATTGAAATAAAACAACTAAAAATTAGGATAAATAGTAACACAACACATAGAGGGGAAAAATAAATATTTAAAACAATTAAAGAAATTAGTAGAAAGGGAGACAAACGGAAACGAAATACTGGCGGGAAAATATAATCACATCTACAAACAAGCAGAGGGATTATATAAACGGGATGAACTAAGGAAAAAAGAATGGGGTAGGGAACACTAGACACACTAACACTAAATTTGAAAATGATAAATAAGTAAGAAGATATGGAAGGAGTACAAAAGGAATACACAAAACACTTTACATTTAAAAAATAGACATACAAAACAAAAATTGAATACCTAATAAAACACAATGCGAAATGATATCGTCAGAACACAACCAATTGTGTGTTTATTTCATTTCTGTGCAGGAAATATAAACCGCAAAACAAGGAGTTGTAAAAAGAAAATAAACAGAAAGACATGGCCTCACTGAGGAGTTTTATATATAAAAAAAATCCAAGGTGAGTTGGCACCAATTCTTGAAAACTTTTTTAATATTCTACTTCTAAAAGATAACTTAATGATGACTTCAATATGGGAATGTCGGAATACAAAGGGAAAGGCGACAGAACTGACATAAAAACTGGAGGTCAATCTCCATCCTGAACACTGGTTACAACATACTGATTGTTTAGCGAAAAGTAAACTCTAGTCAAACATGTGGAGGTAAAAGTAGGAACATACGTAACAGCATGCATAACATTACGACAAATATAGACTTTATAAACGGGACAGGCGCGAAATGTGGTAAGGTCCATTTCGATCAGTAAAAAGTACTTAGATTAGAAAATAATTATACGCAAAAGGTACTGGAAACTTTTGATTTGGATCAAACTTCCAAAAATAGACTAATATTATGTACAGTAAAAATAAGTGCAAGCGTACAGGCTTATGTGGCGATAACGGAAAAGTTTGAAATACTACAATCACTGAGGCAAGGATGCCCACTATTGATGCTATTATCCGTAATAGCGATATAAATTCTGACTATAACAATTAGAAACAACAGCAATATATAAGGAATAAAAATCCCAAACTTCATGGATGAATTCAAGATGCTTTATTACGCTGATGATTGTTCGAACTTTATTAGAGACTCGATGTCCTTTGAGCGCTTGGAGAAGAAATATGGAGCATTAAGAAAAGCTTCGGGGTCATAAATAAATCATGACAAAACAAAAATCATAAAAAATTGAAAACTGTAAGGGGAAATACTGAGGATTACCCCCAAAATTAACTAAAAGCAGAGTAAAAGCCCTGTAATTATTCTTTGGGACAAACGAAGAAAACGAAAACTGTATAAAAGTAAACAAAATATAAAAGAAAACATCCAAAATCTGGGTACTTACGCCACTTAGCTTAATATAGTGTTCGCATGTTGCAAATATATATGTACTCAAATCTGACATATTGAATAAACTCTGTGGACATAACAAACAAAACGCTAGAAACATTGAATAACGAAATAGTAGACTGCAAATGGAATTTCAAGACACACTATATAACGAAACCATCTTTATACAGTCCAAATCAAGGGATGGACTGGCCTTACCCAGCCCAATCGTAGCTAAATGCAAAACCATCATCAATATGTTCAAAAAAGAAGGATGCATACCACAAACAGCACGGGAAGCATTATACATTTTTTGTTCGGATTCGGGACGAGAAACAGACAAGACATATACACACACAACACATTGAGTGAGAAATTAGAAAAACCAAGACATATTAGAAACATTAAAAATCTACTATATAACTTTAGGGACCACAAATAACTGTGGGAACTAGATACTAGTAAAACGTACGAATGGATTACAGAAAATAATTAGGAAAAACGTAGAAGAAAAATTCATGTATGTAAACTTAAGAGTTTGGATGCATCGGTCCAATATAACATCACCAAAGGTACAAAGTATATTTTTAGGTACCTCCACAACGCCTGGCTAACAGGTGAAGTGACATGAAGAAGACATGATAAGAACCCCGGTTAGATGCCCTTTATGCAGAAAAGAACCGCTTACAAAATACCACACTATGACATGATGTGACAAAACAAATTTAAAAAAAATAAAACTAATAATATAAGTTTTTAAGGTCGACACACATAACATCCGCCAGATACTCTTCCTAGACTTAAATTTTAATTAAAAGTTAATTAAACAAACAACGTACTACATCACGAAAACAATGATATCACGTGAACAAATAATAACGATTGTCAAATAGGGAAAGAACTTTTCTCTTTTCCAACATTTTTAATTTTACATTTTTTAAATTGTATATCTTTCTCTTTTTTAAAAACAAAAAGGTTGACTGAAATAATTAACAGTTTTATGAATTTTCCTAACTGCAAAAATAAGAATGATTATCTAGAATAGGATCCTTAATGAGAGAAGTACATTATGAGGACGTCATGGGGCTATATCACATAGCATGACGCTTGTTAATCGGGGAAGTACATTATGAGGACGTCATGGGGCTATATGACATGGCACTACGCGTGGTGGACAGGACTGTGGAAGAGATTGGAAATGAAAGGTCATCAACTTTGGATATATATTATCCACACTACTTCCTATGTGCAGCTCCCGTATTGCACAGAGAATCCAAATGTGTGGGTATCTTAACTAATTTTGGACATTTGTTAACTTAAAAATAAAATAAACAATTAGAGACAACTCAAGCCGGGAGAAGTACAATTTAAAAATAAAATATGTACGGACTCCGACTCGAACCAGTCTTACTCAAGAGAATTAAATATACAGAAGGCAAAGAACGTCACGAAATAAAAAAACAATCAGTAAACCAATGAGTACTGTTTTTGAAAATTAATACACCGGACTTTGCGAAAAAATCAAATTTTCAAACTAAAATTAAACGGATGGAATAATACAACGGGTGTTGATCTACTTGTAGTTCGATATCACCAAATAGTACAGCTGGGACAAATTTGACATAAAATGGCTATCCGTACAAAGGAACAATCTATCTATCAATCTATCTATCGATATATATATATATATATATATATATATATATATATATATATATATATATATATATATATATATATATATATATATATATATATATATATATATATATATATATATATATATATATATATATATATATATATATATATATATATATATATATATATATATATATATATATATATATATATATATATACTTGCGTGGACTTTAGTTGGGTTGCACACCAACATCTCGAGGACTGTACTACATTTCGAGGACTTACACACTAGTCCTCGAAATACTATATTGGAAAACGGTTGAAAATGATCATATGAGATGAACCACGTGTTTTTGTAAAAGTCCTCACGAAATCGGTAATGCTTGACATAGAGTTACACTCGTGGGTAAAGGTCACACAATTTGCAGCCTTCCTTTTGGCGCTTTCAAGGCTTGACTAGTGTGCAAACTATTAGAGAATCAGAAGGCGTGTGATCTCAGACTGTCATCCAATCAGAACATCGCTACTTTGCAGTGTAACTGTAAATTTTATATACAGATAAATGTGACTTTTAACAATAATTACTGTTTTAAAAAAATAATTTTATAATAATTGCAAACTGGCGATGCCTGAACAGAGTGCGGTATTTTAAGCCCGGGGCATCCGTTTGTAGGGTGTCTTGGCGCGTTTTTTAAAATTTTTTATATTGCGTACATTGATTCCATTCCTGCAAGGATTAGCCTATAATACACTACAGTAAATTCTTGGAAGATGGCAGGACATGCTGAATCAAACTGGTAAGTAACAAAACAATTATTTTTCAAGTTGTTAACTGTATTCCTTCAAAATAGCTACTAGTTTTTTTTTAGCTACGATGTCGTAGCCTCAACTTGATTTGTTGTGGTTGAGTTGATTGATTGATTGATTGATTGATATTTAACGGCGCACCAGCACTTTTAGGCTATTTAGCGCCGTACAACAGGTTGTATTTAAACATGGTTAAAATACTGAAGGTTTAATATCGACCAGCGATATAAAAAAAAACATATAGTTCAATATAAATTATAAGTTATTAGTAACAGTAAAATATGAAGCTTCCCAATCAACGGGAGATGTAAATGGTGTATATTGATGAAAATATGTTACAAAAAATTGGGCTGTATTTGCATTAAATAAAAATGCACTAGGTGATGATATACAAGTTAAAGTTTAAAATAAAGATTTACTTCCTTCAGGAAATCTAAAATACAAGTGATAGATACAGGATCAAAAAGTTCCTTCATGTCATGTACATTATAGTACTTATCACGTGTAGGTTGCAGGTCGGAACACTCGGTCATCAAGTGTTTAACAGTGAATGGTTGATTGCAAGAGACGCACTCTGGTGGATCTTCACCTTTTAGTATGTGGGAGTGGGTTATGTATGTATGACCGATTCTGATTCTTGCAATGACAGTCTCCTCCCGACGGATAGTTATGTAGGAAGAAATCCATTCGCCCAGGGTTGGTTTGATGGCATGAAGTTTGTTGTTGACTGCATGATCCCATGACGTGTGCCAATTATGATGCAGATACCTTTTGATACAAGGCTTAAAATCAGTAAACGGTAATTTAAAATCCAATGGTTCTTGGGATAGAGCCATCTTAGCAGCACGGTCTGCTTCTTCATTACCTATAATACCAATATGGCTAGGTAACCAACAGTATACTATATTGTTGGAAGTACTAAGCGCTGTATTTTTGACGAGAAGATGGACTAATAATGGATTATCCAGTTTTCTATTGTGTAGCGACTGAAGCACTGATAAAGAGTCACAGAATATAATGCTATTCAAGACGCGTTTCTCTTCAATAAATTTGAGAGCAAGGTCTATTGCTCTGATTTCCGCTGAAAAATGGTTATTTGCTTGCCACTAACGAAGGCTGCAGCAGCCTTTTCATCAACCTTTGATCCATCAGTATGAAATTTAGTGTAATTTGTAAAATCGTTGAGAAGTTCATGATAAGAGTTCAGGAATATGACAGGGTTGGTCTCAGATTTATTCCCATCGTGTAACGTAAAAATCACTTTGGGTTGCTTAAGGAGCCAAGGTGGTGTTTTCGAGACAAACGTTTTCTGAACTGTGGAGAGATTACTTTTGATATTGTCAAGGCTGGATGATATTCTAATGCCAAATGAAGGTATGGCATTTAGTTTATTACCATATAAAATTTTGTATTTTGGTTGAAAAACAGCCGAAAAAGCAGGTTTCCGAGGGTTTGATCTAACTTAAGAGCGTATTGTGCAGAAAGCATTTCTCTGCAATGCGATAAAGGCGGTTCATTCGCTTCCGCGAGAAGGCTTTCACATGAAGATGTCTTAAATGCTCCTAAAGCGAGTCTTATTCCCTGATGATGAATTGGATCAAGCATTTTCAAATAGGACTTCCTAGCTGAACCATAAACAATGCATCCATAGTCTAGTACGGAGCGGATAAAGGTTCTATACAAATTGAGGAGGACTTTTTTATCAGCACCCCAATCAGTGTGCGCAATTACTTTAAGTAAATTTAAAGATTTTAAGCATTTAGCTTTTAAATTCTTTATGTGTGGTATAAAAGTCAGCTTTCTGTCAAAGATAATACCCAAAACTTTGTTTCCTCAACAACTGGAATAAGTGTTCCATCCAGCGCGAGTTTAGGGTCATCATGATGTCTTCGCGATTGACAGAAATGCATGCATACTGTTTTAGATTTAGAAAATTTGAAACCGTTATTACTTTCCAAACTTTGGATGTTATTGATATTTTGTTGAAGTTGCCTTTCAATTGTATGCATGAGCTTTGATCGATAACACATTAAAAAATCGTCTACATATAAAGAGCAGTCCACACCGGGAGTTAAGCACTTGGTGATGCTATTGAGTTTGATATTAAATAGCGTCACAGATTAAATACTGCCCTGGGGCACACCCATCTCTTGCTGGTGCATATCGGAGAGGGTAGAGCCCACTCGTACTTTGAATTCTCTGTCGGAGAGAAAACTGGAGATGAAAGAAGGCAGACGGCCTTTTAGACCTAGATCGTGCAGGTCATTTAGTATCCCGTACTTCCATGTTGTGTCATAGGCCTTTTCTAAATCAAAGAAGACTGCTACTAAATGTTCGTTCTTGATAAATGCATCGCGAATAAATGTTTCTAGTCTAACCAGATGATCGTTTGTACTACGACAAGAACGGAAGCAACTTTGGAAAGGAAATATTAAATTGTTACTTTCCAAGTACCATAAAAGCCGAGAATTAAACATTCGTTCCATTGTTTTGCACACGCAGCTTGTCAGTGCATTTGGCCGATAGCTGTTAGGATCTTCGATATCTTTGCCTGGTTTGGGAATCGGTATTACTATTGTTTCTTTCCATCTCTTAGGTACATTACCAGCAATCCATAAATCATTGAAGATTTTCAGAAGTAATGTCAGAGAAGATTATGTGAGGTGTTTTAAAAACTGGAAATGGACTTCGTCAGGCCCAGCGGATGTATCATGGGCATTGTCTAAAGCCTCCCTAAGCTCCAATAAAGAAAACAGCTGGTTATAGCTTTCAGAGTTGTTAGATGTGAACTTTAAACGTGACTTTTCTTTTCGAGATTTTAATCTTCGAAAGGTATCTGAATAATTTGATGATGATGAGTTTTTTGAGAAACTATCGGCAAGAATATTTGCTATGTCACGTTTTGAACTAAAATTGTTATTGTTTGTTTTTAGTTGTCGAATAGAATTGTGTTTCCTCTTTCCATTTATTTTGCGAATAGTATCCCAAACTTGTTTCATTGAGGAACGAGAGTTTATAGAAGAAACATATTTCTTCCAGGATGTATGTTTACATTCTTTGATTGTGCGTCGTATTTTAGCCCGCGCTACACGATATTTGTTTAAATTTTCGGGCGTAGGACGAGTGTTGAATTGTTTTAATGCTTCTCGGCGTTGTCTAATGGCTTCTTTGCATTCCTTGGTTACCCAAGATTTTTGGTTTTTTTACTGTTCGGTGAGGACTTAGGAATAGATTCATCTGCAATTGAAATAAGAATTGAAGTAAAATGCTGTATAGTATTAACAGCGTTGACTATTGTATCATTTTGTAGTCTATTTTGACATAGTGTTTCAAAGGAAGCCCAGTCGGCTTTCTTTATATTCCATTGTGGAATTGCGTCATCAATTTTAGAGTTATTTTCAAGAGTGATTGGAAAATGATCACTGCTGTGAAGGTCATCAGCGACCTTCCATTCATAGTCCAAAAGCAATGAAGGAGTGCAAATTGTTAAATCAATGGACGTGTACGTACCCGTTCCTGGGTGTAAATATGTCTGTGAGTTTGTATTATATAGACACAGATCGTGTCTAGAAAGGAAATCTTATACTTTATGGCTTCTGTCGTTTATGTTTTTCGATCCCCATAGAATGTTATGGGCATTAAAATCTCCGAGTAAAACGAAGGGCGCGGGAAGTTGTTGAACAATATTGTCTAATTCATTTGGTACTAGTTTTGTTTTTGGTGGTAAGTAAATAGAGCAAAATGGAATCACTCGATGTAAAGTAACGCTTACAGCAATAGCTTGTAAATTTGTATTTAAAAGAATGACTCTGTGAGGGGTTCTATTGTTTACAAGAACAGAGACTCCTCCTGAAACCCTGTCAGCGTTTTGTAAGTACGTGTTGAACATGGAAAAGTTTTTAAATGTAATTTTATCTGTGTCTTTCAGGAATGTTTCCTGTAAACATAGTACAGCAGGGTTATGTTCATTTAAAAGCAGAAGAATATCATTGTAGTTTGCTTTAAGTCCTCGACAGTTCCATTGTATGATGGTGTTCTTCATTATAAAATTATACCGGAGATTTTGGATCTAGGTAAGACTATTCGCAGAAAAAATTTGTGTTGTTATTTGTCTGGAGGAAGTACGGGAGTATTTGGTTTTGCTAGGTTTGGAGGAACCTAGAGTACATGGAGCAGTTTCTTCTGCATACATACTCTCAAGTTCTCCAAACATATTGTAAAGTTTAATGGGGTCATCTGACCCCTTTTGCTGCTTATTTGTTTGTGGTTTTTGTTTATTTCTTGGAGCTTTTGGTGGTGGGTTGTTATTAAATGTTGTCTGAATTGACATTGTGCTTTTCTGTGGCTTATAATTTGGGATATTGGTACTTGTGATTGAATCAGGCAGATCCGTCTGTGTTCCAGCGTCCTTCGTGATTTTTGCGTTGTGTTTCACAACTGTGGAGAAGTATGGGCCAGGAAGAGCTATTTTTGCCTGGACAAGTTTTCTGGCTTCTGGGTAGGGCATGTTGGAGGTAAACTTTACCCTCTGAATCTCATTCTCCTGTTTCCAAGTATCACAATCCATAGAATTGGCGTGATGTTCTTTGCCACAGTTGACACAATGCGGAGTTGCTCTGCAATCATCTTCCTGATGAGAGTGGTCTCCGCATCGGCCACAGACCTTTACTCTGGAACATCAGTCCTCGTGATGGCCGTATTTCTGACACTTATAGCATCGAAGGGGGCTTGGTATGTATATCTCAACCTTTACTTGCAAACACCCAACCTTGACCACTTTGGGCACAATTGGTTTATTAAAGGTGAGTACAACTGTGTTGGTGTCCTGCAGGGTGTTATTACGTTTAATACGTATTCTACGCACTGCAGTGAAACCTTAATGTTTCCTCCCTTCGATGATATCTGTGTCGTTTACTCCAGCCAAGTCACGACACCGCATCACGCCTTTGGGCGTATTCAAGGAAGTGTGAGCGAATGAGGTCACTGGAATGTCGAAGAATGTTTTCATCTTTTTGAGATTTTCCGATTGGCCCTTTCGCTCACATTCAACGAGAACACAGCCCGATTTTAATTTTTTTACACCTTTTTGTGTGCCGATCAACCCCATTAATTTTTTTTCAATTACAAAAGGAGATAGTGCAGCAATTTGTTTTTCAGCATCTGTTGACTGTATGACTATGAAGCGTGGGAATGATTCCACACCACATGGTTCTTCATGAGAGTCGGATAGTGGTTTCGTTCGTTTGTTTTGATTTTTATTTGAATTGTCCATGATTTTGTTTTAAAGTTTCAGCACCCATGCTCCCCGCCCACCATGGAGCCCAACAAGGGGACACTTTTCAAGTGCCAGGGATACACAGATGCCATACTCGTTAGGCAAAATTACCTAGGACCGGCAAAATTACCTCCCGATTGACCCGTTAAGCTACCGCTATCTAGGAGGTCCTTTAGCACTTGGGAAAATGAAAACTAGAATGATATAATGAAGGGGCAACGGTGGTATCAAGAGAGATACAAGAAACATATAGAAGGTGAGCTAGTACATTAAGACCTCCTAGTGCTCGGCGTGACCTGCCGATTAGTCGAGACCGGGCCCATCTCGACCACCCGTCTAAGAGAAGTAGAGGCCAAAGTAGTGTATTGCATCGGAAAAGCCTCAGCTCAACTACCAGGATCCTTTCCTCCTCCGAAACGGGTCGCAACCCACGGCAAACAGGTCGCCTCTACTTATTCGCCTTTTACGACACGTGGCGAGGCACGTCGGATCTATTCTACAACCCCGAATCCGCAGGGGGTTGATGTGGTTGAGAGTCCACGACGTAGGAGTAATGGTACAACTAGTTTTTATATTATTATAATTATTTTTTGTGACAACATGGTTTTATCCCATTTTCAGCAATGAACTTATATTGATGTCAGTACACCTCGCGTATATTTTCGGAATTTCACGCAATGCAGTGGTGGATGGTGCAGAGAGAGCGAGAGACAGAGGGGGTGGGTGGCCATCTCTCCATCGTTGCAGTCATTCAGGATGACACTACCGCAGCTGAGTGGGCGTGAGTTAATGTCACAGGCACTTGATTCTGGGTAAATTAATGTATACACTCACCATATAATATGGTGAGTGTATACACATTAATTTACCCAGAATCAAGTGTCTGTGGTTAATGTGTATGACCCTGGAGAGAGAGAGAGAGAGAGAGAGAGAGAGAGAGAGAGAGAGAGAGAGAGAGAGAGAGAGAGAGAGAGAGAGAGAGAGAGAGAGATGCAAATGTATCTGCATCGTTATCAGATAATTATACACATTTTCTAGTTCTAATGAACACCATTTAATAGATATGCCAAATCAAATTGTAGATAATACTTAGAGAATGTCTCGAAAACAACTATACACTACTGTACTTTTTTAATTTACAAAATGCTGATGATCACATTTCGCAATGGTGCATAGAAATACCAGAACGCAATAGAAACACCGAAACGCAATATTGTGAAATTTGCGACATTTTTTAAAGAAAATAACATTTACTATTAATAGTGTCTAATACGATTGTAACATAATTTTAATGCTTGATCTATTACTAATAAATGCATATTAGTAATGATTTATTCATAATTGTTCTCTTCACTCATAACATTTTATCTATCATCGTTTACACTTTTATTTCAAATTCATGTATCTTTTCATGAACTATTCTTATTTGCCATTTTCTTATAATTTGAGTAACATCTATATGGATAATTTATGCATGTTTAAAATTATTATTTGTACCGAACGTATTCACATGTCATCTAAAGAAGATATTGAAACTAAATACCTTTGATTATGTACTCATATGATGAACTCTTGGCCATATTGTTTCAACTTAAGTAATTGGTGTCTAAGCCATTACACATGTTTAAATGTTTTTGGTACAGAGACAATGTATTCTGATGAATGCGTATTATTCATAGATCTCAAATTAGGGGACATCCATTTAGTATGTATGCAAGGATCTGGTGAATCTCTGCATTTAGACCATTATTGTGTGTAATTTATGATAGTTACACTCAAACTATACAGCTATTTTGCACAAATCTCACACATCATGAAACATAACATAATAAGACAAATGTAATAATTAATAACCACAACATAATAACAAACTTTAGAACTCAATATTAAATCAATAGTAATATGTTTTTATTCTTAATAGCTAAAGCATTAAACTTGTGTATAAATTGCTATACAGGCTGTTAATATTAGATTTTGTTAGTACACGAACTGTCCCCAAAATGCGTTTTCCAGCTTCTTTTTATTTTGATGTTGCATTACTTGCAGAAAAGAAACTACATATGAATATATTACATAAGTAATATTATGTCACAAATATGAATTATACTTTCACCACCAATATACACTATGGTATATAAGATATTACTGATGTGCGTTCTGGTGTTTCTAAGCACCCATTTTGCAACAAGTTTATTATTTAAAATCTTAACAAACGTACGCACAGATGTCGAGACCTTGTTGGACTTCTTTTGAACAGTCCAGGTACAAACAATTCAATTCTCAATTACAGCCGGTTGTTTTTTAAAACAAACAGCCTCAAAATAGCCCCAATAAACAACCTCAAGTTACACTTAATGCAACCACATGTTCAGTCCTTGAAAAGTAATGACTCACAAGGTTGAATATACACGTACACAATTATAAACCTTCTCCCAATTCTGACTGCATTTTTAGTGTCTGCGACTTCTTTGTTATGGTTTTTTTCCAACTGGAGCAATATAAACATGACAAGATAAAATTGGTTTAGATCATATAACCCTTTGGAATTTAAATCGTATCTCCTATTATAGAATTAGATTGAGACAATGTTTTACATAATAAAGATAGTAACCATTGTACACAATTATAAAACTAGCATTAGAAAACAACGTCAATTTTAGCATGGGAAAGTGCATTTCTAACATTCAAAGCTATTCAGTTTGATTTGTTGTAGTTTACCGCTCAAATTTAGTTTCCGTCATTTGCAGCAGAATTTGGGAATTTTTTCTGACTAATCTGAACTTATTGTTGAAATTAATAATAATGTGGAAAATTGTCAAATTTTAAATGTTCAACAAAATTTAAGCAATTCTGTGTGGTTTTATCCACATGTCTTAATAATTAATGTTTCTTTTAAGGAAAATATAAAAACAATTTTTATAATTATTAATAAAACACAAGAAAAAATACTTAGCGGTCATGGAAATGCATCAACAACCTAATCATAATATAGAACTAAGACATTTAAGTTCATGTATTTCAATACAGCTTCCTATTTGTGACTATTCGGGCATTTGGCTATTGAGACCAAGAAATGAAATACCGGTACACATAAAACATGAAAATCAGATTCTTTCAATAGTATATAGCCGATTTGTCTATTTTTGATATACTTCTTTGCAGCTACAAAGGATTCAGTGGAAAATATCTCTTATTCGATCAATCAGCATTATGGTTGGTGTCAAGTTGGCAGTTGTCTAACTTGGCTTTACAGAATTAAAAGACAGATTAGTACAAGTAATACCAAGTTAGGTCTCTAACTCCGATTGGTTTAGTGCTTGCTAATGCTTATTACAGATTGGTTTAGTGCTTGTTAATGCTTATTAGTGCTTGCTAATGCTTATTAGTGCTTATTAGTGTTTAGTGCTTGCTAATGCTTATTACAGAATCCTGTTCTTAACGGACTGTACAGTTATTTAAGATAATTATGAAGCATTTCATTAGAGCTGCACCGATTAATCACCCGTATTCATAATCGGACCGATTATTAGAACAATCTGTATAATCGGTATCGGCAAAAATAATCGGTGCCGATGCAAATAAATTTCGTAAATATAATTTCAATTATAACATTCATCTTGAAATGGCTTGAATTTTAAAACAGAATTAAATATTGGAAACTAAAGAAGAAACATTTTATTTGGGGATTAATTGAACGACAATATATTCTTAAACGTAACTATTGTTTTAAAACACTTGCTGTAAACTACGGCTGATTTTTGCTGAGAACATCCAATTATTACTTTATGTCCTCGATTTTCATTCATGTAGGAAAAGTCCTACATGTTCTGTTGCATCGCCTGTGAATTATCGTTGTGACAAAATAATTACTTTTCTGTAAAGAATTCGCATCTTCACTAAATAAGAATGTCACACTACGAATGCTTAACTCCAATGCCATTCACACGAAAGAAACTTACACGAGTTAACATCTGGCATTTTTAGACTGTACATACAAATGTTAATTACCATCGTTAAATGTTGTTGTTGTAGAGGTTAACGCCATTTTTCAGCACACGATAGGTTATACATGGCGGCCAGTATTATTGGTAGAGG
This sequence comes from Unio delphinus, assembly GCA_029339505.1. Classification (NCBI taxonomy): domain Eukaryota; kingdom Metazoa; phylum Mollusca; class Bivalvia; order Unionida; family Unionidae; genus Unio; species Unio delphinus. The sequence continues at coordinate 89,517 of JAQISU010000056.1, forward strand.
AAGAACCCGGGAACGTATAAACGAATCTTGTCCCCGGGCTGCAAACACTCTAGCTACGCCTCTGAATCAATGTACTGGTCGAGCAGCATAGAGGGTGGATAGACCAACTTTGTAGGCATCAACGAGGCTTCCTTCTCGTTAATATTTACTAGAAAGGTCGACGTGGCAAATTAAGGCTTCCTTGTAAGGGTCCATTTGGCAAAAAGAAAAGACGCCATTGACGTTGGAATCCATCCTCTCTGCTGCTATGGGTTAATAATTCTTTTACGATGAAAATCACTATGATTTCACAGACTAATTTGTAGAGGGTGGACAGACCAACTTTCTAGGCGTCAACGAGGCTTCCTTCTATTATATATATTTACTAGAAAGGTCTACTTGACAAATTGAGGCTTCCTAGTAAATATTTAATAGAAAGGTCTATTTGGTAACCTTGTAGGGGTCCATTTGACAAAAAAAAGACGCCATGTCGTTGGAGTCCACCCTCTCTACTGCTATGGGTTAATAATTTTTTTACCATGAAAATCACTATGATTTCACAAACAGACTAAGTTGTAGAACCTCACCTCGTAAATCAATTAGATAACTGGATTGGTCAGTGAGTCTGAAATTGATTCTCGTTAACGAATCATTATGACATCGCATAGAGACGGGATTAGTTGGATCTTCAAAAATTAGAAATCCTGGAGGAGCTGTTGGTGCAAATGAATATAGAATATATCCCTGCTCAGCTTGATATGATCGTTCGAGATTTATTTGATAGCTTCCTTCGATAACATTACATACTAAATTCAATGCTATCACCGAGGATATATTCGCATTTTGAGGAGCCATATCTCTACCACCGCCATCTCGGTCATTATTATATGTCAAGATAGTTGTTTGTGGTTGTGGTGATCTTTTTGTCCATGCGTCGTAGATTTTTTTGAAACCTTCATCGATGGAATCATTGAGAGATTTTTGTAATTCTGATATATTATATCCGTGTAGTTTGAACGCAGGAATATCTTCCACGCGTGTATTATACACTATCGCAAACTCCGTTCTCGTTTTAGGATTACTATCACCTAATACCTCTTGAATAATTTGACGATGATAAATTCATCTCGGGTGAGAGTACCAGATTTAAGAGACATTAACAACAGCGAAATATCATTATTGAACGCTGTGAAATTTTCAGTGATTTTATCTCGTCGAGTTTTGAAATATCTTCGGTTGCGGTCGTCTATCATTTCAGTGAAAAAATTCAAGCTATTGTAACCGCCATAGCTTTTTACTGGATTATCGGGTTTTATACTGTCGGTGATATAATCAGATTTTTGTGGTTCAGGTGGTATGTTAAATTGTCGAGGTGGGATTTCAGGCCACCCCAGTATTGTTCTTATAGAACTCTGATAGATATCTACAACATAACTAGGCGAGTTTATCTCGATGGCAGATGATAGCGTCGGCTCGTGGACCGTTATAGTGATTTTCGATTCTGCTCCAGTAATAGATTTAATTCTACGTTGTAATTCAGCATTGATTTGTTCGATTTGGTATGATCCAGATGGCAGCGAAACAACGTTCCAGTCTGGAGTTCCATAGGGTTTATTCTTATTTGCAAATACCAAGGAATTATTCGGTTGTTGACCGCCAAATGAGTTTGATCTAATATTAGGCCAACTATGGTATACTCGTAGTTTTGCTAGCGCTATCTCCTTCACGGGAATCGGAATAGGGAAATTCACACTGAATTCAGGATTCGTTGATGTGATTGAGATCATGCTGGTTTGTACTGGGTTTGTGTTCTCCACTATTCGTTGAAGTAGTTCCTGCGGTGTTGTCATTGTTATTATACTCATGTTGTATTTCTAATTTTGATATCGCGGAATCATAAATACTTACCATCGCTGAGAATTCACTATCGGATATAAATGTATCATCGAGCGACGACGATATCAAGAATGACAGCAACCGCTCTATAATTTACAATACCACCACGAGATACACTAGCTCTAAAGTGTATATCAACGACGGATTGTCTTGTTAAATCAAGATGCTCCAACAAAAAGTAATATATCTGATAGAGGTTCCAAAAATCATATTGTGATATTTGCAGACAAGTACCAACGTTTTGATCACGCGCCATATATGATAAAAACCGATGATACACGCATGCAATACGGTTTTCATCGTAATTAAGTTGTATATCCTCGGATGGTTCCTGCTGTCTGTTTATTCTCAGCGAGACGTCACTAACGCCTAATTGATCAAATATCAGATGGCTGAGTTGTTGATCACCAACTCGTGCTGTATTTTGTAAATCAATAAATATATGAGGTGGAGCTGAAACGCCATGTTGTGATGCTAGCTTCCACGTAAATAAACCATTAATATTTGATTGAACGACATCTGTAGTCGTTGTTATCCAACTCAGTAGTGATTTTCCTCCTTGGTCCATAAACGATAGTAATTTTCTTCTGCGGTGATTGATGGAGTCAACACTGGCATCCACAGTGATAGTTTTGTTAAATTGACTTTACCGGCATCAGCAGATGGATTTGCAGCGACTGCTGGAATCCTCCTAATTGCGTCATTGTCAGTACCCTTTCGCACGAGTGATACTGCATGCTTTGCGCCATAAATAACTTTTCCAACATTTTCTTTCTGCAGAATCCAAATATATGATGCAATGGAATCACGCATGAAAATGATCTACGCCTCCCTCTCAACATTGACATACGTGTTGCAGCTCCTAGGTTGAAATCGTGATTATTACCAAAAATTATATCCTCAACATCAGCATCAGCAGTATTAGCATGATTCCTTGGTCATCTCATACTATATGGATTTTTTCCAGTCGCATTCTTACCATTTCTCCTTCTACTTCGATAAACGCTTCACACGTTAGAAAGTATTTACTGGTATCAATACCTTGAAGTTCGATTCTTGATCGAAAATTTGGTTGTATTGCTTGATAGGCATAAAATTGATAATCGCGTACAGAATCATCCATGCGCACTGGGGCGTCCATATCAAACGCTGGATCATGTGACCTTTTGAACATTTTATTATATATCCATTGACCTAAATCGTAGAATCCGTAGGATTTTCATCGTCGACGTCGTCGTGGTTTTTTAAAGGCACTTCCCGCTATCATATTTACGATGTTGCTTTGGTCGCTGGTGTATGACGGAGTCTTCAACGACGCTAATTTCTGATCTACTGCGTTATTTATTATTCTGCTAACACTTGCAGTGATGTCTTGTGTAGATGGTAATGGTCCTGGTTTCCTTCGCCGTCGAACTAGCGCTGTTAGTTTATCCTTCGCGGCGGAAAACGCTTTTTCGGCAGCATCTCCAATAGCGCTAATACCCTTATCACGAATAACATCAATGGCTTTCATCGATAACGGTTTAGCTAGCGGTGCCACTTTTGGAGCCATTCTTGCAAATAACCCTGCAATGGTATCACCGAGACCATCACCATAGTACGCTTTATAAACCGGAAATCGTGAGTTTACTACATAGACGCTGGTTGGTTTATCATGTTTGTAGTGTATGATCATCTTATTTAAATGATATTTATCTAATGCGATGAATTAGTCACTATGATAACCATCTGTAGGATTTTCCACTAACTCATGAATGAAATCTCGATGTTTTCATATCCATGATACCGCCTTGAAATAACCGCCTGCAGATAACAGCTGCTTCATTAATTATTTATGGAGAGTTATGTCCAGCTCGTTTCCCTCCTATGAGAACTTCTAATCGTGATATATCACTGATAATATTACCAGGACATTGAATTAGACCACTGACTGATACCCCAATGGACCACTCTGAGAATATCCCTTCCCGGCTGATTTTTTACTTATACCAGTTGCAACTTTTTCAGAATCAGCTTCTGCCATTATTTGTATTTCACCTGGGATTGGGTCTGCTGTATACCCTGAATTGTGTTGCAGAACGAATATTTGAACACTTCAAAAATGCGCTGCGTAGAAATAAATTGACTGATCTAAGTCGTAAAAAAATAACCGAGTGGGGACTAACAGTAAAGGAGCACGGGGCAACAATTCAAAAGGTGGCAGAGTTAAAACGAATATTAAAATTCCCAATATCGGTAATGACGATAACAGGCGAGATATTATACGAACCGAAATATAAATCGAGAGGACCTCCAATCAAAATTATTGATCATAACCAACATGCTTGGACATCTGCAGTAACAATATTTTCGCGGGATAGAACTATGAAAAATATACCCCCGGACTTTTCTGGGGAGTTCTCGGGCGAAGAGAAACTATTCGATACTATTCACCAGTTGAGTCAAAACGATCCGGTGTCAGTGTGGTCATTTCATAGTTTTGAAGACTTCAAGGGTAGATTCGATCAATTTGTAAGACCCATTGGAGAATTATACCGCACTGAAGCCCTCCAACAGGCAATGACGAAACTAGCTAGAGGTTTTTCGAAGAATTTCGACGACGAACAATTACTAAAAACAGTTTTACAATTCAGTCGGTTGCGGCTCAATTTGCGAGAAAGAGAAACACATGGAAACCAAAGCTAGGTGAGTTTCTATCAGATGTCAGGTCAAGCTGCATCGAATACAACCACGGCGGATTATGGAATACAAAATACAACCCTGGAACCACAGGTTCCTCAAGTATTATTTCAGTTGATATGGTTGCGTGTTATCCGGCGAGTTTTCTCGGGTACGGAGAATGCGCTGAATACTTCAAACGATTTGGACATCCCACACACGAGATGGCCCGTGTTGTGATTAATGGACCGCTGCCTGATTTTGATTTAACCGGATTCGCTCGTGTGGTATCATTTGAATTCGCTACAGGACTTCATCCGTGCTGTTATGTTTGGATTGGTAGACATATCTCTGAAAAACACTGGATGCCAATAGTGCTATTACGGTATATGATTGATTGTAGAATGTTGATATCGTTGATTGTCAGTGAAGCGATTATATCATATCACGCGCAGACTGAAGTTTGGTTACCACAACCCGATCTAGATAGTATAATCAGCGAACAACGAAAACAATTTCCCGATCTTGACGAAGAATTCATCCTGAAATGGTCCAAATAGTTATTTCAAATCAGAAACAAAGACGCAAAGGATCTCGGTAGAAGAATAATTGGTAAATTTACTCAAGGTGGCAAATACGACAATAAACGATATTCTTCACGGTTGATTATAGATAGCGTTGAGTACGATTTTATAATCGCGGATATAACGAGTAAAGGTATATACGTGGATAGTAAGACGCTTTCTTGTCCGATGGAACAAAATTTGGTACAATTGTTCCTTACGCAGACGGAGAAAATCTTCAATATACACACTTCAGGGTGTCTATGCTAGATTATGCTTCTATCAATTCATTTTCGTTGATAATTAGATTTCCTGACACCGCAGTTAGAGTCGCCACCGATTCATTTTACATAGACACAAAACATCGAGAAGCAGTGGCTGAATTCACTAATTCTGACGAGACTTGGGGGTCATGGAGAATTAAGCGGGAAATGATGCATGACTATTCCAAATCAGCAGATGTTACGATTGAAGATAAATATTTGAAAAGCAATCAGTGTTCAGAACTATCTAATGCACTGCAGATATCTGATCCAATATGTAGATATAAAACATTGTATTTAAACAGCTGTGGCGGGTCAGGAAAGACGACTCGTGCGATTGAATTATTTCCTGGCAAATCAAACATGATTGTACTAACACCAATACACAGACTCGCCAGAGAGATGAAACAACGAGGGGTAAATTCTTGTACTTATCATAGTTTCTTTCGATGGAAAGGTGATGAATGGACTCCTGAACGAATGGGTGAGAAATTTATTCCTGAAGTCATAATTTGGGATGAGATATACACGGTGTCGTTAGATGTATTACAAACATTTCTCGAGTGGGTATTGCACGCGAACACAAAAGTCGTCATGTGCGGCGATCATGGCCAACCACCACCATTTGTCGGTTTATCGCCACATGATTGGTTGAAGAATTTTGTACACTATTATGAAGAGATTAACACCGATCATAGAGCACTTGATGAACAATTACGCGAGTTCAAAAAAACTAATCAGATTACAAACTGATAGAATCCAATGTGAAATAGCGAGTGAAATAATTTCAGAAACACAATTAAAAGATTTCTGGAAAGCTTGTAGACCAAACGATTTGATAATCGCAAGTAGACAATTAGTCAAAGACACACTTCAGATGAAATTATTTGAAACAGACAAACAAAAATATGCAACACTTTCAGTACCGCTGTGTTATAGGCCTTCGGATACATGAAAACAAAATATCAAAGTTGATATTCCTGGGCAGCGTGAAAAGCAGAATTTAGTGTTAAATGATATTGTGCTGGTTGATATCAGCGTCGTCGAAGATGCATTGTGCGCTTATAAATTCCCATAGAAGCTAGGATACGCGGCGACGATACATTCTTCACAGGGATTAACTATATCAGATACAATTATTTGGATAGTGGATAATCACATCGAGTGGTCAAATTTAGTTTATCTCGCAGTACCCAGAGTACAAAGAATAATTCAGCTTCGAAGAGTTGTTTTAGATGATAATGACACTACAATAAGTGATACTGTCAGCGATGATAAAATGAGAAAATAACTATCTGGTTATAAATAGAGCAGGATAAAAAAATAACAGAGAATTTGATAATGATGCTTAATTAAGAATCACACTGAAACAACAACAGAATAATCACTGCGCGAGTTGCAATTGTATAATGAATTGGTGTTTGGTCGGATAAGGACTTTCGACAATTTACCGTAGATAGAAAGAATAGCAGTATTGGTCATACCAGAGAAAATGTGATGCTGACTTGTCTTGAGTGCAACAGACGAAGAGGCGCTAGTTAAGACCACGCGGCGATAATTGGGTATCCTCGGGTATATCTTTTAATTGTTCACGAGTAAATCCTCGCTGAGGAGCGGTCAAATCCAATCTATAGATTGCTGGTCTACCCGTAGATCGTGTTATACTAGATATTTTATGCACAGTGACACTCCAAAAAGGATCAGTAGCCATTGTTGTGCCATCTTCGAGCTCTCCTGGTTCATATAAATACCTAACAGTGACATTACAGTGTATTGGTTGTTTTGAAAATTCTTTTTGCGGTTGTACTGGTATAGACTTCTTTTTAATCGCATTGTTAGGTGTCATATTAATTGTTCGAGTAACCTCATTATTCAGCGCGGTAATCACAGCTGGTAATCTCTTGACCCATTCATGAGATCGTTTATCCTGAATAAATTCCTTCGCGTATTGATATCCAAATAACCGCTCAGCAAGTGTACGATTAAATCGTTCAGCAATTGCCTGATCGCGATGTAGTGCAGCATGTCCTCGTCTGATAGTGACATTATGATGCTTCATTGTTGATAACACTACACCATGAAATTCCCTGCCAGGATCAAATTGTAATAGATTTGGCCAGCGCAGAGGACCTGGCCGATAAATCCTTTCAAATGCAGAAGCCACTTCAGTTGCTGATTTCGTCGCTAGCGATTCTGCTTGTTTGTATCGACTCGCAACACCAACTACAGGTAACGCGTATTTGTAACCACCATCATGTGGCAGAAATAATATATCAGCCTGATGAACTTCATTAGGAACGGTCACATCAAAATGCCAGTAGTTCATTTTTTTTAGGCGGCAGATAAATTTGCTATATCGCCTGTTTAGATAACCAGTTAGCCGCAGTGGTTTATTTTACGTTCGCGGCGCTAGCGAGCTTACCGATTGCTGCTTTGCCCCTCCAGTATCCTCTCGGGGAATAATAAATAGATTCCATGTTGTTATTAATTAACGGCACCTAACATCAATTTACCTTTCATAGCCGATTTTACTAACCATGAAGCCAATTTTTCTTTGAAGGATTTATCAGTGATATAATTCAACGCATGAATCAATTTCACATCTGTGATATGTCTGTGTTGCAGATTGCTGCTTTTATAAGCAACATCATGGGCATGACACACCTTATCAATTGCGTTTATTGGTTCTTCACCACGTCGAGGTTGGTTCTGAGCATCGAGTCTGATATCGAGTCTAGTCCCGGTCCCGCATTAACTATACCCTGGAATATGTTTTTCTCCTGGATACTTTGCTCATGGTGTTCCCGGGAGTTTAGTTAGTATGGCTGCAATATCACCTCCTCGTTTTTTTTTTAAATTGTTGATTTTATCAAGGGAAACAAATCTAAATTTTTTGTACTACATTGTACACACTTACCGGAAAAAGCTGATCGGTTTTTTTAAGTTGTAATCGTCATCAAGTCATCTGTACCAGTACGTGCCTTACATTTCACACAATATAGATCCATAATTCATCTATAATAACATGAATGTAATTGATTATTCAGCTACCCGACGACGGGAACCTATTAAACACCATGCGATGTTGCCGAATTCAGTTAGAATGATTATAATCGGACCATCTGGAAGCGGCAAGACACAACTGCTACTTAATTTAAAAATGAGATGGATGAAATGGGACAAGTTGTTTTTTATCGCCCCGAGTTTAGACGATCAACGATGCTATGAAATGTTAAAGGATGCTAACGAGAGAGCAATAGCAATTAACGGCGATGGTATTATTGAGTTTATAACCGATATCGAAGAAGCACCGAACATTGATGATATTGATGGAGATATTAACAATTTAGTCGTATATGATGATGTGATGTTAGACAATCAAAAGAATCCCGCTAGGATATTTTCCCGAGGCAGACATGAAAACACTTATGTGATATATGTCGCTCAACGATACACACAAATTCCGAAGGTGATCAGAGATAACTGCAATTTATTGTGTGTGTTTAACGGAGTTGACACACATACGCTTAGAAATATTTGGCAAACTTGGTGCTGCGGTGATATGGATCATAATCGATTTAGAAATTTCTTTAGTCGCGCTCAATCAATTCCACATGGATTTGTCACAATAAAAGTATCAGATCCTCGGACGTGGTATCGTGTCGGACTTGATAAAATATTCAGTTAAAATCGTTTACTGAATCTCGTAAAAGAATTATTAACCCATAGCAGCAGAGAGGATGGATTCCAACGACAATGGCGTCTTTTTTTTTGTCTCCCAGCACCCTATCTGCTTGTCGGACTTGATAAAATATTCGGCTAAAATCGTTTACTGAATCCCGTAAAAAAATTGTTAACCCATAGCAGCAGAGAGGGGGGGGGGGGGGTCCAACGACAATGGCGTCGATAAGGCTTCCTCGATTTACCAAATCGACGATTTTGTTTTGTTTTTTTTTACAATTTTCGAGGAAGCCTTGGTTTGTCAAATAGACCTTTCTATAAAATATTTACAAGAAGGAAGCCTCGTCGACGCCTACAAAGTTGGTCTGTCCACCCTCTCTGCTGCTACTGGTATAGTTCGTGTTCAAAATTCATCTTGTCACAAGCCAGTTTCAGGCATTTTAATGATTAACTGGCCTGTACTGATGTCGCAATACTATAGAGAAATTCGCCGACTATCATCAAAGGAGACACCGAAACTTCAAGCTTTTCATTATGTGGAAAGTTGTGATATTTGTTCAGCAAAAAGACAAAACTAAAATTGATTGAACTTGATCTTAGTAGATCTATATGAGAATTTTAGCTTTTATTATTACCTCTCTTCGTGAGCATGTAAATTATGATGGTTATGTGCCCTGTACAATCAAACGTGCGTATCTTTTAAAACATATTGAGTAACTCTTGAAACATTCATTGTAAATGAAACAGCTATTAAGGACTATCTGAAATGTTATCTAGAAGAATGCAATTTGGTCGAAACGATGAATTAAGCAAACTCTGCATCCAATATGTTTGGGAATAAATATGGATTAAAGTGACGCTATACATGCTTTGCACTGTGTAAGTACTGTACATTATAGTACATGTCTCCCCGGCCCACGAATTATGAAGTCTGTATTTACCTTTATTTAATCCCATGTTGGAGAAATCAGAAAATATGCACATGCAAAATAAAAACAAAATCAATCATAGTATTTTATAACAATTTAATAATTGTTGGGTCACCGAAAGTTGCTTTTTTAACATGCCTTTGTCTTAAGACACAGAAAAAAAAATCATTGTTTCATGTTCCAAGATTTACAGCTGTTACAGTAGTAAACAAAAAGACCTAAAAGCGGTAAAGTTTAGACATTGGCCCATGGAAAAGCCGACACCCCCCCCCCTTTCCAGGCAATTTTTTTCTCCCTAAATTATTAAGCTTATACGCGAGTATTTATACTGTGATAATCTCATAATCAGTATCTGCAATTTTAATAATCGGCCATACGCTGTATCGGCATAATTGGCAAAAAGTGACATCGGTACAGCCCTACATTTCATCTGACAGATGGTCTTTGTTAGTGGCCATGATTTGCCTTTATTAACTGAGACATGAACAACATTTTCTATATTGCAGGACATTGTGGATTTGCTGGAAAGAGCGTGAAGAAAAATTATAACATTTTACAATATCAGGGAGAACTGATATTATACATAGAAGGTAGCCAGAGGGAAAAGTAGTACAGGGAAAAACTAGCTGCAGGTTTCCTGGTTTTTTTAAAATATGGTATGTGTACTTTATGGTGCATTATGTAATCAAAATGGCAAGTACACCACTCCCTCGAAAACTTGTAAACACTCTTATAACGCGGTGTACAGCATGGAGCCTGATTTTTTTCAAAGAAAATGTATTTTAAATATCTTTTAAATATGCTGAACATAAGTACAAAGTCTAGACGAGATACAGATTGATAATGATGGTAGGTCAATGTGAATTTTTATCAAGTGTGAATAGTTGTATATTACATTAACTCAGTTACCAAAACTTTGCAAAATACGTAAAGAAATTCTTTGATTCTTCTGAACATAACTTAGCAGGGATATTTCTGTCACATAATATTGCAGGTAATTCATATGAAGGACTTTTGTAGTTTTTGAGCTTTTTTTTATAAAGCTTCTAATTTCTGATGCATAGAAATATTGCAAATGGTTTGTCGAAAGAACCAAAGACTGATTATCATGACTCCTCTCAACATAGGTCTTGATAAATTGTCCTCAAAATAAAGAAACGACGTAAATCACAAAGTGTACGTACAGATGACATTCAGCGTGTTACATTTTCAGATAACTGGTTTAAATATAATCTCTTTGATTTTATTGACCTGATGTAGCTTAAGACTCATTCATTTTTGGTTTCTTTTGTAATCCAGTATTTGTCCTTATCATCACACACATCATCATTATCCAAAGTCTGTCCTATTATTCTGCAGTGTTGCTTGTTAATTGATTTGTCCTTTTCTTGATATTTAACCCAGATATGTATCATAGCTATACAGTATGTCATGTGAAGCGAACATTTTCTGTGTAATTTGTTCTATGTATTTGATTTGTAGCTTTTGTAACTTCAGGAAATATGATGAAAGCATTTGCAAATAAAAATGATAGCTGGACATTGTCACATATTTAATAGTCAGGTTCCAGTTTTAAATTTCATAAGATAGTTTGGTTACCTTGTTATAATATTTTTTTGTATTAATGAAAACAATTGGCAAGTATCCAGTTCATACATTTTATGTAATATAAAATAAATTTGAACATTATCTTTACAGATGTTATTGAAGACCTTCAAGATTGTTGTTCAGTGGAGGAAGAAGAATAAAAGACATAATTTTGTGAAGGTAATGTATTATAGTTGATGCTTTTGGAGATTAGCACCGGAAATAAGTTGATGTGCAATGCTTACCAAAATAAAAGATACTGAAATGATCCTGACAAACCACTAAGACTATGAATTCACTATCTTTATAGTTGTCACACACAACGACTTTCCTATCCTATGATTATTCATACCCGGAAACAATAGATGCTTGCATATTAAGTATATGCACTTATGTAATATATATTGAAATATGAGTGTCACATGTTATGTAAGTGTATCATACTGCAATATTTGGACCCGTTGCTGTATGCTTATAACTATATTTCAAAGCATAAGAACACTGTTAGAAATATAATTTTACAAAACCACAATATTTTTATATTATAATGATAGAAATTACTGTCAATTACTAACATCTGTACTATAAAGATTGTTTAATAAAATCAGTGATCCCAAACAATTTAACTTTATTTTATGTCATAACTCATTGTTTCAGTAAATGTAATATATTGTTAATGGCACAGTAATCCTTTTGTGATTTGATGTATACCTAGAGAATTTTAACAACTGAACTTGTTTCTTTCTTTCACTGGCTAGCTTTCATATACTATATGGCCGTAATGCTGAGGTTAAACTTTTAAACCTAATGTTTACTGTGTTTGTAATTGATATTTACTTGTAGCTGATGCAGTTAAAGCAAACTAAATAGTATGGTAAACTAATATATTTATTAGTGTGAACCCAAGATCCTAATTTCAATGTTTCCTTTTGGCAGTTTTGATTTCTTCACATTTCGTAAATGGTAAACAGTTGAATAATTTGTGGTTAAAATAGTATCAATGTTTGGTGAATCTATCATCTAAAATAAAGAGGGATTATTTGTTTTGTAGGTTAAAGCTGAAAATTAGTTGTTAAGGCAGAGAAGAAGAAAACAGCAAGAGTACCATGGCTAAAGAAGGATAAATCAGCTGTAGAAAGACAAACTGGACAATTAATCAGAACAGCTTCACTACTAGGAATAGCAGCGTGCGAAGAGGCAAAGAGAAAGATGCCTATTCTGGCAAGGCGTCCATGGACCCAGACCAAATATTTTATAAAATATTTAAAATATAAACCTTCTATGTTAAAGCTAAAGAACTAAAACAGTTGCCTAAGAATTTCACAGAGATAATAAATATTTGCTGGCATATAAGTCCATAATGTTGGATCATAAAGTCTGGGCTTTGTCTTATACTCTTCATCAAGCTGTATATTGAATTTGCCATTCAAATAATGTTTTAATTCGGTTTTCATTCAAAAAGTTAGAACCCGATATTAGAAGGCTGTCAAAATATATACACATGCATTTCAGTATTAAATTCTGGTGCATCTTATGTAATTGTGCGAAAGCAGCATGTACTAGTAATTTGATTACATATAATAGATAAGTTAGAAACTGAATATCCATGACAAAGACAGGTATTCAATCCAGCTTTATTTTTGTACCGTGTGTAAGTTGTGATATAATATGGCCTGATATGAGAGGTGTCCGGAGAATTGTAGCCAGCATTAAAGTTAGAAGTCAATAGTGATCATACTCCTTGTACAAAGGCAATGCACCATTATCAATTGATATCACTGTCAACAATTCCTTCTAGTCTAAATTATGGTATCCATTGTCTCAAAAACAAAATCATTTGCAGAGTTAATTATATGCTCATTAAATAAAGTAATGGTTTAGTCCGGTCACTCTTGTCAAAACCGGTGTGAGCTTAATGTTTGGTAGACCAGATCAGATTGGAAAATTAGGCTACCCATAGGATATTGTGAATATGTTACCATGTAATGCCAGGTGCTTAATGGTGTTGGTTTCTCAACCAGTGATGCATTTTGTACAGAAGTGTCATTTAGAGCAACAATTAACATGAGCAAATATAGAAACCACATGCATCCTAGCTACAGAAAGTGCAAATACTCTTATGTGTTGGGCATGGAGAGGTTATTATCCATAAAAATTAAATTACACAATGTGACCAACTGGTCATTTCAGAATTTAAATTGATTCTGTATGGATATAAATATTGTGATTATTTAATCTAAGAAACTGAATAATTCTGGTTTGTATTTAAGTTTACATTGGCAATTTAGTTTATTACTATTTTCTCATTCAAGAAAACTTAAGATGAATGGGGCAGTAGTATGGTATAAAATACCCTCTCTCATTCAAACAGAACTCTGAAAAATATATTTTAGCATTAGTGATACAATTTCCCTGTTGCCATAATCTGAAATACATACACAAAGCTGCCAACCATTTTTCAGTGATTCAAAAATTCACGCCTTTATGCAAAAAATTAATTAATTCTCCGATTTTCAATTCTTTAAAATATTTTTTAAATTAACTGATTTCTCATTAAACACTAGTTATGATATCAGTAACATTTGTTTTGTATCTTATATGTTTTCAGCATGTTTTTTTTAGGTTTTCCAGTTTCATTGTTTTTTTTGTAGTGTAGTAATATCATTATAGATGGTGTAAGGTGCTTAGAGCTTCAAAAGATTAGGGAATTTAGGCGCTATAGAAAGTCCATATTATTATTATTTTTTATTATATCGGCAGTTGCTGAATAGGTCTGGTACAACTGGTCGTGGTATAAGTGAACTATATCTGATAGGTACTGTTTTTAACCCGGTAGCAAACATTTTAAGGTATTTTAATATATATATATATATATATATATATATATATATATATATATATATATATATATATATATATATGTGCAAAAAACTGACAAACAACAGTGCAGAACTAGTATCATTCTAGCCTGAGCGCTTTCGACTCTTAATGAGTCTTTATCAAAGGCAAATACAGAACATAGACAAGACAGACAAGTAAAATACAAAAATCGTGTTTACAAAACTTTACATGCCTGTTTCTACAGGAATTCAACCTTTAAATTTATTATGTTACAACTAGTTTCTTCAACTTGTTGCGGATGCTGTAAAATCTCAAAATCGATGAGCCAAAGCGACATATCAGTTATCGTATGTAAATTTATGTACGCGTAAATTATATCCCGGATATTTTACATTAGTAGTAAGAGGCTGTCAAGCAAATCTAGAGAATTATTTAATACAAAATGTGTCAGCTGGAAAAGATAATTACATTTGTGCACGGCTGTCTATTTCTAGTCTTCTTGGTTTAAACCGCTTGTTTTCTTTGTTCGAAGGCGTCGTATCCAGTAAAATTCTTTTTCTTTCATGGTTTCGGAGCTCCAGTTGTGGTTGTGAGCAATTGCAATAAGTGTTACATCACTGAAGGTGTGGCTAGGGGAGGAGAAGTGTTCTGCGACCGGACATCTGCATAGCTTCTTTGTTATCCAATCAGATCTATGAAGGTTGATCCTGCTGTGTAGCCTCTCAGTTTCTCCGACATACTGCAGGTTACAGATCTTACATGTGATGAGATAAATTACATCCTCTGTTTTGCACGTTTTAATTGGACCATGTATGATTAGATTTTCCCTCGTCACTGTGCTAGAAAAAGTCCTGGTTTCTATCATGTGTTGACAGGTTTGTATATGTATATGATTTGTATTCTTTATATATATATATATATATATATATATATATATATATATATATATATATATATATATATATATATATATATTTATATATATATATAGTGGAACCCCGCTATAACGCGATGATCGGGGTCCATACAATCGGATCGCGTTAAAAGCGGGATCGCGTTAATGCGGGGTTTTACAATATTTAACTTTTTTCATGAGAACATATACGTGTATACATGTACAATGATCAAAAGTCGGCTAATCATCAGATGAATATTAACTGCAATGCATTAATTCAGATATATTCAAAATAATCGATGGCTAATATATTTATAGGTTATTACTGTGCATTAAAAACATTTACTAATTTTTATTTGTTTGAACGATAATACAGATTGACCTATAATATCAGAGTATCGCTATATCATGAAAAGTGTATCTACACCGTATGCTACCGTGCCGTCGTGGCATGCAGTTCATCCATAATGGATGTAATTTCATTGAAAATCGTACAGATTCAAAATATTCAATAATTTTGTAATAGTCTGAATTCGTCGTGTAAAATATAGGATGAACAAAATATTGAAACCATTTACTTGCCGTCTGATATCGTAGGGTCATTGCATGCAGCTATTCCCGGGTCTACATACGGTGTCTGTACAAATTTCAACCGCTAAAATTGTATCATATGCGACAACTGCAAGAATAATTAACAATCAACGCATGATTTCAGCGTGCAAATAACTTTTATTTCTGATTTTGTGAACATCAAAAGAAACATGTGAAAACTGCTAAATTAATCGTTGCGCACAGTGCAAAGTCAGTGTGGTTCCAAATTTAAACTTCATTATTTCTTGAAAAATATATCCAACGACGTTTGCTTCTTTGCCGCGAACTGTTGGGTTCTAGCAAAGTCAAGAATGTTTCTTAACTGAAGGACGTTGACGCTGTCAACATCTTGTGTTTCCAGCCACCTTAAACTTGTTTCTAAATGTACTACTGCTTCAGACACTTTTGGTGGGGGAGTTGGGGTGCCATCGTCATTGTTATCATTATCGTCACTGGTTTCAGGTTCTGATTGTGCAGCTTCATTCTTCTTGCTGACATCTGTAACAATTTCGTAATCTGATATGTGTTCGTATATAGGGCAGATGTCATCTACTGAATACCAGTTAAGGATATCATGATGACTGTGCTCGTATTTTTTGAGTGCTTCTTCTGCTAAACGTACGTCGTCTTCAGTGAATCCTGTAAATTCAAGCTCATCGTCACTATCATTTTGTGTCGAGGGCGTAAAAGCTGGCCCAAGACCCTTTATCCAGCATCGTTCAATGCAGCGTGCAGTGATAGCATCACAGGCTTTACCTCCAAGGTGACATACTTTTCACGGCGATAATTTTGTTTAAATACGGAAATTATGTCTTGTTCAAGTGGCTGGATTTCTGACGTAGTGTTTTTCGGGAGGTACGAAACTTTGATCTTGCCATCACTGTTGACAAGATTTTCCGCTGGGGGGTGGGCAGGGCAATTATCCAGCAGGAGGAGATCTTTTTCCTCCAGCTTGAGTTTTCGTAAATGAGCCCGAACATCTGGAACGAATGTTTTGTGAAACCAGTCGTCAAATATGGAGCTATTCATCCAAGCATTCTTGCTGGTAGTGTACTGAAATGGAAGTGCCTTCATATTTACATGATGAAAACATATATGGGAGCTTTCGATTTTCCAATCATCAGAGGTCTGACTTTGTGGCTGCCAGACTTGTTAACACAAAATAAGAAAGTCATTCTGTCCTTCCTCTTCTTGAAACCTTCTCGTTTGTGACTGTCAGTCTTGGTTGCAAGGGTGCGATCGGGTAACATTTTATTTTAGAATTCATACACGATTATTTCTCCAAAATCACTTAAAGAACCTTGATAAATCGTTAAGTTCCGATCGTTTATTATTAAAAGTCATACGCGAATTCTTCCACCAAATTATAATAAACGTTTTACACACTATTTCTCGTGCGTTAAACAAATATTTTCACGATCCGATAAAAATACACGTAAATCAATTTCAAATTTCAGGAACCATGCCACGATCATATTATTTTAAAAGTCACAACTAATCTCATGCCCAAAATGAAGTTAATTTCTTGTTTTGTGTTTTTACTTTTTTCCAAATTTATTTTCTCCATGTGCGAATGAATATACGAAATTTCGGGAGCCATGCTACGACCGCGTTATATCTTAATTCGCGTTATGGCGGGGCGCGTTATAGTGGGGTTCCACTATATATATATATATATATATATATATATATATATATATATATATATATATATATATATATATATATATATATATATATATATACACACACACACACAGTACTCCCACTCTTGACCGGCCCTCCCTGACCAGTAGCCACCCGCTTCTTACGGGCAGAATCCCATGGCACAAGCGAGTTTGTATTTAAAAGCAACCCTCAAGAACAGCCGATTCTCTAACGCAGCCAGCATTTTAGTACAAAATATGGAAAATGTCCCCCACATGAGCGGCCACTTCTGTTTCTTCAAATGTCTTCAGAACCAATTATTAATTCAAATCGTGACGTAAGGTAAGCAATTGATTATCTCTATCATCGATACATGACTCCCAGTGTCATGTTTCAGTTAGAAGTGTTGACTAAAGATTAATAGTACATGTTCATTATCAAAAGGCTTTGTTTACACAAAATTGGCTCATTAATGTTTTGATAGAGTTTGGGGCTTGACACATATATTGAGTTTTTCTCTGATAATTATAACTAGCTGAAATTGTTAAGATCATAACAGGGTCAGCATAGGCTATAAATAGATTTTGTGCATTGGCACACACATAGAACTTTGAAGAAAACAGGGTACGTTACAGAGACCGAAAAATCATGTGACAATACAATTATGGCTTCCTTTATGAAAACTGCATTTCTTCCACTTGACACAAGTTTTGTCTGCATAATTAAATCACATACAGTTAGCAACACTAGAATAAATCATTATCAAATATTAACAAGTCATCACGTTAACAGAGATGTATGTACAAAGATGTAAATGACGTTTTTGAATGTATTTTCATTGTGCATGACACCAATACCCGCTCGCATATGACACTTATGTCAAGATATAGAACTATTAACATATATTCAGTTGAAATAAGTTTGCTATTATAACAAGAAAAACATTTAATGATTAATGTTACTATTAAACTAAGATATTAAATGCTTTTAAGTATATAGCTTTCAAACTATGTACATTACATATACTTCTCATAGAAATTTATTCCTCCTCTGGAAAGGCAACCCCTCTTATAAGGCTACTTACAAGGTACAGAAGGGATGGCTGTATAAGAGGGGGACTATTGTATATAAAAGATTAGTTTTATAAATGCCTCAAGTGGTCTAAAGCGCTCTCCATTACAGATCACTGCCATCTCACCTCTGTCGGCGTCGGTTCGAGTCTCAGATTCAGCCAATGCGGGTATGTGAGAATGCTTGCCAGTAGCTTCTCGTTGGTCAATGGTTCTTTTGGGGGATTTCACTGGTTCTTGCTCCACCATTAATACTATCCGCCATGTATAGCCTTTCGTGTGGTGAAAAATGGCGTAAAACACTACAACAGCAACAACAATGTGACGAAAATCAGATATCCATTGTTCTATATAAAGATATGATGCGACCGCACAGGGGTCATGTTTTGTTGACCTGTGAATTAGCCATTGGAAATGCAGCTTTCAGAAAACTGAAAGCAAACATATTTTGAAAACCGATTACCAGATATCATAAGTTTCAGTTTTTCTCAAAACCGATAACTTATTGCATGGTATTGTGGGATTGTGGTCTGCATTCAAGATTTACTTCCCTCCAAAATTGAAGAGCTTGACAACATGTCAATCTGTGAACCTCCGAAACTAACGATTTGACAACGGACGTGCTCCGTACGGCATGAGCAATATTAATTTGTTTGTTTGGTTAGGATTTTTAATGTAGCTTTAAAAGAAATTTAATCATTTCGCTACGATGTCTGCAGTGAGGCAGTTTATTGTGATGTCACTGGGGCATCATGCCACAGACATGTCATGTTTGACAGTCACATTATCCTGACACCAGGCCAACCAGTCCTAACACGAACCTCTTAATGCTTAGCTTTAGGCGAGGCAGCTGTTAGTACCGTTTGTATAAGTCTTTTGTATGACTCTACCGGGGATCGAACCCACGACCTCCCACTTCTGCGGCGGACGCTCTAACCACAAGTTAAAACTAGATTATGTTATTGATGATGGGAATGGAATATTTTTCTTTACCTCATGATATGGGAATGAAAACTGGTAATATTATTGGATACAACAGCCATTTGACACGCTTACATATGAACCTGGTAAATAATACAATACCAGTGACTGAAAAGCAGTCAGTAACAATTCGTAAAGAAGAGAATGTGATTAGCAGTTATGATGACAAAAGGTAAAAAATGGTGCGAGATTGTAATTGGTCTATTCTTATCTCACAAAAGGACAAACAATGAGATTTTATATGGTCTACAGTTAAAACAGCTGATGATTAAAAAACAGAACTAATTTAATTTATTCACAAAGCAAATAAACAAGCGTCTATGGTTACATATGTGGTTGCGTGATCTGACTGAATTTACTTCTGAAAATAGTTTCTTTCTTACCCATATTATTATTTTGTGTTCATTCCTTTTGTTGCCAAATGTTAACATGAGTTTTGAATCGCATACAACAAGTTAATTACGGCCAAAAATAATCAGAATGACATCATCAGTTAATTAAGGAACAAGCTGCCCAGCTTATTTTAAACACCATCTTTTACGCTTTCAGAAAGAAACAATCAGTGATGCTTGTGCTTTTAATCTAACTCGAACAAATAATGTCAGTATTTAGATCTCTTGGTTTACATTGTCAACTGGTGCCTATGTGTCACCAACTGGTGCTTATGTGTCACCTTTACCCGTCCATTTCCTCCTATAAGACATTTTACCAAATTTATTATGTTTAGACCAAGGGTTTTCTGATGCCATCAAAAAGATTTTTTTTACTTGTTGCAAGTGTCACACCTTCTCGTTGAAAAATCATTTTAACCTTTCGCCAAAAAGTAAATTTTGTTATATTATTAAAAATTTGTATTTAAAAGTATTTTATAAATCTGTTAAATGTTCAGTTAAATGTTTTTTGTTTGTTTGTATTTTAACAGTCTGTAAAATGCATCACAATTAGCTTTTCTTAGTTTATAGTTTGGTTAGACTTCCTCACTTTAAATAATATGCGATATCAGGTTGTTTAATAAATATACTTGCTTACTTTAAATAGTTAGGGATTACAGACTGTTCAACAAATCCCACTGCATACTTTTGCTACTTTGTGATAACATGTTGTTGAATAAATATTGTTGTTTACTTTCAATACTTTGCGATTACATATTGTTTATTAAATACCATAGAATACTTACTTTTCATCTTTGTTTTGTCCTAAAGGCATATAGCTTACTTCTAAAACCACGGTATTTTTGTATTCAGCTAATTACACGATCCGAGTATCTTTTTTCATATGAGGAACACCAAAATATCATCTTTTTGTAGTTACGTGTGTCATAAAACATGGTCATTTTAAAGTGTATCTGTTTCTACAGGTCTGCATTAATACAAACAAATCTATATCTGCCATGAAAATATAATGCTCTTAATATGTTATGGTTTTTGGGCTTGCTGCAGTAGAAGACTTAATTGACTAATATGTTTACCTTTAAATATTTTTTTTGGAAATGATATATCCTTTTGAGGTTTAATACATTATTCTTTAGAGTACCAATCTTTGTACTTGCTTCCTGTTTTTAAATTGATCCACCAGTTAACCGTACACAACAATATTCATCAGTTTTAAGAAATACTTTTTTTTCTTCAAACGTTACGTATTGTTTTCTTTGCTTTAAAGTTGTATGAATTTCTGTGGATGATTTCAAACATTGTTCTTGAATATACTGTTCTATGTATCTATTTTAGTTTAAATCCTCACTGAACATAAAATAGAATTCCGACAGTGGCTAACGTATGGACTTGGTTTTGTTTATGTTTTTGTGGTTTTTTAAGGTACTTGAAAGTTTAGGTGCTGAAGGCCTGGTACATTTTATCTTCTAATAATTTCATTTTGATTTGTGACAAATCAACCGATTTAGGGAAGTGTTATTTTTCTTATTCTTCGTCTTCATCTTCTTCTTCTAGTGGAATGGATACTCTCTAAAATAGTGCAAATGTGTCAGTCCGTGTCTGCGTGGGTTCGAGTCTCAGATTGGGCCAATGTGGGTATATGAGAAAGCTTGCCAGTAGCTTCTCCTGGGTCAGTGGTTCTTTCCAGGGATTTTCCCAGGTTTTTCCTCCACCATTAATAATGGCTGCCATGTATAGCATATCGTGTGCTGAAAAATAGTATTATACCCTTCAACAACAACAAATGCTTTTAAGAGAAACTGGTGCCCAATCAAAATGTTGTCCCTCACATGCACCTGCAACTAATCTTGAAAATGTATCACCATTTTCTCTTACCCTTGTTACCCCACTTTACTTTGGAAATTTGTTTATTGTCCATGTCATGTGACTATATGGCCTAATTGACATGTAGGTGGCGAGATTTGTATAGTCATGTCATTGGGACAAAAATGGCCAGATCCAGGTCAAATTTCAGCAAAAACGCATTTTCATCTTGCCTGTCAGCAGATTAAAGACATGACGAATGCTATGTTCATGATGTTTGAGAAAATAAATAATTTTACTATCGATTTCAAGCAGTTATATCAAGGAAAGGTCTTTAAAGTTTGCTGTGCCAGCTAATAAGAGGCTACTACACTTTGAAACCAAATGGTGTCGGCAAATTCCAACTTTTTCGATAGGGAATGGACTTTGACCCTTTACCCCGCTCCCCCCCCCATAAAACTCCAAATATAAAAAAATGATGTGGCAAGGGACAGAGAAAATTCGGAATAGTAAAAGGAAATATATTACGCATACAGTGAAGTTTAGTTTGGAATATACCAAACACTTGCCATGCATTCATTTGTATCGACAAATATTCGCAGACTCTAGGATCACTTCATGAATTCATGTCAAAATTCACTAATTTGTATCACCATTTTCACAAAATTGTGAGTCTGGAGGGTGGGCAGCTATGTATACAGTGTAATATTCCTGAAAACAGAAAAATCTATTCTACATTTCACGCAGCATTACAAATTTAAATCCTATCTGTAACTCTGTAAATTTAAAAGTATCCTTTTTTTTAAATATTTTTTGGTGTAAAACAAATTACCGGTAAGTTATTTTTAGCTACATTTAACTATGCTGACTTGTAAATTTGTGGAGTTACAGCTAGGATAAAATTCAAGGCTGTATCACACAGTAGTGAAACAGACAGTTGAGATATTGCTCTGGCCTTGTCTTACACTTGGCATCTACTTGTTTATGAATGAAGGACAGAAACTGGCTAACATTTTTCAGATGAATTGGTTTAGGTAACAGTTGTGTTTGTCATATGTTTAAAATGTCAACCAATGATATTATGCCACATCTACATTTTTTACTTGCATTTTAGCACCTGTTTTGAATGTGTTAAAAGGTCTGCTAGCCATTTCTCATTTATTATTAATATTCTGCAGGTTGGACTCTAGGGGATAATCTAACTGGAATTATGGTACAGTTAACTTAAAATGTGTTTAATTCTTTCATTAAATAAGTAAAGATGAAATTTTTTGAATTACTAAAATGCATTTACACTTTCCGAAGGAAATTGTCTTGCTTCCTGATGTTCCTTCCAAAAACAAATTGACAGTGTGACGTTTCATCAAGGTTGGAAAGAATTACCATATCTTTATATAATAGAGACTGTCCATGCAGATATTATTGATAAATAAGATGATGTTTTCATTTTAACAATGCAGCAGTATTGCATGTCTTCCTGTGATGCCATTTTTTTTGCCATTTTTTGTCAAGACTCCACCTTACATGGAAGTTGATGTCTTTTCATTCATCTGTCAACAGCCTTTAATTACCTTCAATGAAACAGTTGTTTTACTTTATTTCACTTTAATACCATTGTAACCAACATTTTGAATGTTTGTGACTGGACTTTATATGCAGGCTGTGGCCAGCTTCTTGTATTTATGCAATAATGACATACATAATGACTGAAATGACTTTATTTGGGTTGCATCTTTTATATTAAACATTTTTGTCGAGATGAATATTTACTTTATG
This sequence comes from Unio delphinus, assembly GCA_029339505.1. Taxonomy (NCBI): domain Eukaryota; kingdom Metazoa; phylum Mollusca; class Bivalvia; order Unionida; family Unionidae; genus Unio; species Unio delphinus. The sequence continues at coordinate 113,069 of JAQISU010000056.1, forward strand.
CAATGCAATATGTGTCATATTTGTACATGCTTCGCTCAATTAAATTATTATGCAATTTAACCATTTAATGTTTTTTTTCTTTTTCTTCTCAACTTCCTACTGTTTTTTATTTTTAATTTGTTGGTTTCAAACAGTATTAGATATGTGGCCATAGCAGCTCAGTAGGCGGATACTGCATTTTGTAATCCAGTGGTCATGAGTTCAGTACCTTGGAGAGAAAAAGCGAAGCCTGATTTTACATCCTAAATAATAACACTGTGACCAGAGTTGTGCTCAGAAACCTGATAATAAAAGACTGAATAGCTTCTGTGTCCCTTAATATTTTAATTGGGATAGGTTTGGTAGAATTGCTCACAGGTGATACAGAGCCTTTCATGGCTTATAATTATCAATCATAAAATCAGACTGATTTGTTTGATCCAACAAATTGATTGCTTTCAGTACAGGTCTGTGACATTGGCCTCTTAATATAGGAGTCTTTGACTAGTCTGTTTCAATTATGTTGCTTAGTTTTCAATCTTAAGCAGTTAGAAATAGCATGCACTTTCTTGTTGTAATGTAGATTTACCCAGTTTCCATTTTGAAATTTTCTAATGTGTTAATATAAGTCAGGTACCAACTCTTCACGCCTCAAGATATGTACCTGAAGCACATCATTATGAACACTTTGCTGCAATGGCAATGAAGTGTAGATTGTATTAGTTTTGCCAATAAGAACACTTTGTACAAATATATTTCAATGCTGTCTTGGCCATATTGATCTACTTCCTCTTCTCTAATAATTGACACTAACCTATTATTTATGATAGCATCAACACACAATCATGTATGTAAACGAAGAGTTGTTTTTGTTTTTCACTTTCCAGTTCTAAATATTTAATCTAAATTGCATTTCTCCATTTGACTTTTCTCTCTGTATTTTATCGCTTCTTTTTTATTTCCATTTGCCTTATAGACCACTCCGGTGGTTTAGCTGCAAGAGTGTCGGTCCTAGATTGGGGTGGGGGTGCTGGTTTTAACCCAGGTCGAGTAATATACCAAAGACATAAAAATGGCAGCTTTTGCGATAGATGCTCAGCAGTAAGCAGTAAGCAGTTTAATGTTGGCACTTCTTATCCTGGTGTTAGGATAGTGTGTCTTGGTAGGACAGCAGCATGATACACAAGTGCTAGACATCACTATATACTGCCACGCTGCAGACCTTGTAGTGATATGACTGACAAATTGTTAAAACTATGGTAAATATCCAAATCGCACACATGCACACAACTCAATTTGCATATCTTCTCGCTCTCCTCTTTCTGCAACGCTCTTTTTATGAAATTGCACTTGACTTTCTCTTCAAATGATATCCATTAGTGATGCAAGCCTAATTCCAATACTGACCTAGGTATGCAAATAGCTTACAATGTACTAATGTGTCAACATTCTTCATGTCTCGGGGGGGGGGGGGGTATAATCCAAACGTCTTAAATCAGTTCAGTACTATTCCAAAATAGTAATTTAGGCTAATATGTTATAATAAAAACCTTGAAATTCCAGTTCATAATTTAAAGAAATTAGTTTCTTAAATATTAACACATTAACCTCTAGTGACGACTTCACGGGGCAGAAGATAGTAGCCTACTTCCAATGTTTGCACTGTCAAGGTCATGCATGATACAATAAAGTGGGTGGTATTATAGAAAGGTAGACAGATGTAGCAAATAATCTGGACCTTTTAATTGCACTACAAAATACAGAGAAAGAAAAAAACGTTTTTTTTTTCTCGCCCAAAATTCGCCCATGGTCGGATTCCGAATTTGTGTCCATGTTTTAGACTTTATGGCCAGAGATCTACGGCAGACAAATCTGAAGCGCACACAGACCGGTAAACTTATGCAAAAAGTAGGATAAGGTGGACATTTTGAATAAAGATTCTTCTCCATACGAAAATTATGGGTCTGTTAAGCAAAAAAAAAAATAATCCATTATTTCACCTTCTGCCTATGCGCCAGCAAACTAACCAAAGAAAAACATTTTCTTTAGCACAACTAGCCATTTGTCTTATGGAATATTGCTTGGAAGTCGATGTATTAGGATGTATTCAGAAAAATTCCCCAAAATGTGTTTCAAACACGCATTGCATACGAAAACAGCAAAAACCTCCAGGGGTTAATATGTTTACTAAAATGCAACCCAAATTGAGTCCTCAAAAACTGATGTTATTAAGACATGCAATAAGGAAGCTCTATTTATTTTTCTTTAAATGCCTAATCAATCACCTTAAACACTTGCAACTTAATCAATGTTTATTATCAATTGTATGATTGTTTACCTGCAAATTACAGAAGGCTGATAACTCTTTATTGTTGTTTGTTTACTTAACTCCTCCGAATTCAACTTGTCAGAGAGAGAGAGTTTAAATGCATATCGTAGACTTCGTGGTGACTAGATGATTATTTTTAAGCAAATGAATAACCCAGTGTTCTGAAAACAATTAGTATTTAGAACAAAATATTTTTCCTAAAGTCAAGCTTTCATTACTGCACATGTTAATTTGGTAGCATATCATGGCGTATATAAGTGAATTTAATAACGGTTCCAAAAGCAAGTTAGATGAAGCCGTTAGAAGACAAAATATTTAATGTTTCAGTTCAATGTATTTTAACCCCCTTTCTATCTATACTCTTTGATTTCTAAATCTTTACAAACCATACCATATTTATGTATGTAAATACAGATGCATATATATGCATTCTAACCCTTCCTTTCCTTCTCACATACATATTTTATCTTCATTTATTATTTACACTTGATTGTAAGGCATAAACAAATAAAACATGAAGTAAAACAATAACTGTAAAATTAATGGAACGCAATTTCCTTACCTTCCCGTTTTATGCTGCATAATAATATTTAAACTTTTGTAGTGATATATTATCATATAATGAGTCAAGCGCAGATTTCCCAAAGGCAACTTAAGTTCCAGTAAATTTGCATTCGGCAAACTGCCTTATGTCATTTGAGTTGCTTTGGTGTAATTACATTTTTAGAAATCACATTTTTTATTTTAATAGATGAATTGACAATTTTGATATAATTGCTATTCTGGATTGTAGTTTTCATTGTGTCAATAATAGAGGTTACAAAATTGCAAAACAGTGCCTGAGATTTGGGTTTTTGCAAAGGAAATTAAAAGGTATATTTTTATAAGATCTGAACCTTTAAGCTCTTTTAACTATTTGTCTATCCGTAGTTTTAATTGCAGATAAATTTGTTTCTCAACTTTTAAATATCTTCTCATGTTTTTCCAGGATAGGTGCACTAAGAAGTGATTATAAACACTTGACGTCAACAACAAGTATTAGAATGGCGTGATTTCATTAAAAGCAGAACATATCAAATAAATTAGAACATGTAAACAATAAGATAGTCTACATTGATGTGAATGTAAGGACTTAACTATTTTCAGAAATAATCACATTTACAAAGTTATTAACCATGTTATACAGTTAATCCCAAAATGATATAAATAACATAAACACCGCATCACATTGGTTTTGGAAGGTGGATATAATCCTAATCGTTTCGCATAGGCAACTAAACTGTTTCCTTTATCCTCACAAACACGATAAGTCTATGTAGATATAGAACAATGTGTATATATGAAGATAAAAACAATATTATATTGTATTTGATGTATTTTATGTTGGTATTAGCAAAATGTCTGTTTGATAGTGACTTATCAGACAACATCGGCTATCCGTCTAACATTACCAAATTAACAGGTGGTAACAGGTAACACCTTTTCAACACTTGCCTGAAATAACATAACAATGCCATTACCATGACAGATAAAGCCGTTGTATCACATATATGCACAATCTACAGACACCACGACATCGATGGATAACGGCTTTCAAACACTTTCATGAAGAATGTACAGAAACCATGACCGTAATGAATTAAGCCATTTCAACACTTACATGTATATTCTAAGGAAACCACACAAGTAATAGACAAGGCATTTGCCCACAACCTGGAAAAGGCATGACATCAATGGCACAATCTAGAGCAACTAGGACATGAATTGATAGTCTTTTCAGCACGTACGCGAAAAATATAGAGAAACCACGATATCAATGGATTCTACACAGTACATATCAAAACTAAACGTTGAGTTGTCCAATAAGGATTTTAAATTTATCTAGAGAAATACAAACAGGAGGATGTCATGTATAAAGAAACACTAATTAGACTGTACAGCAAGAAAACATTATTTCATTTGAATGAAACTTTAGGAAAACATATTTAAATCAACCTAGAAAAGAAGTTTAGTACAAGCATGAGATTAAGACGAAACATGTTACTAACATTTAAATAAAACGGAGTAGCCACCACTAACATTATTAGTATACCTGACTTAACTGTATGTGTCATTTTAACAGTACGGTAAAATATGAGGTTCAAACGATGATTAGTGTACATCTCATTAAGAGAAAGGTGTCGGAATGTAAGATATATAAGTATACATTCAGTACCACGTAATGCCTGCCGTTTATTTGTTTTTCCTTTTATAACAATTTGATTGTTTTCTCTTATTGCTTTACATTTAAGCTGAGTTATATTGTCCAATAAGCCGTAGTATATTGTTAATTGTCCAGGGATTTATTACATGTTCCAATTTCAAATAGCATGTTCCCTCGTATTGTATTAATTAGGGTCATAATACCCACAGACAAGAACGTTAGCATCACGTTTCCATCAAAAGAACAGAAAGAAAGTCAAAAGAAATATAAAGTTTGATCATACTGAAATACATGCCCTTGACACATCTATCATATCAATGATTTATAAAATGTATGTTGCATAATTATTTACTCAGAACATAACATTCCTTTCAAAAATATTACTTACCTTTGTCTTGATTTCTTCATCCTGAAACGAACATAAGGAAAATGACATTATTATCGTTAAAACAACTTTGATTTTTTTCGTTTCAGAATAATTAATCTTAGACACATCATCATCAATGCATTGCTTATAATCTGCATCATGCACACATAACAAAAATCTTCAGGGTATTTGGTATATGCATCGTTTCGTAGCAAACACACCCAGGTGGTGACCTAGTAATAATTACGATCTATACACAGTCATGATGAGTCCTTATAAAGAAATCAGGGTATGTATCAATTCTAATAGAGGTTTGCAAATATGTATCGAAACAGAGTGGAAATTGTTATGATTGGATTGTACATGATGCTGATAGATAACTGTGTAATGGATAATAAGCAGTTGCTTAAAAACTTGAAAAAAACACTATATAAAGAGAGTGCATATACATTATTTTGATGACTTATTTAAATTCAGGCGCTGTCTTTTTCATTTATGTTTTATATATCCCTAGACTGAATATAACTTGCACTCTTCTCTTTTGTATGCTTAATATAAATCAACCTCCTTTTCTTATTTCAATATGAGTAATATGCTTATCCATCACATTGTCTTTCTTTGGTGCTAATTTTATACTACTTCATATAATGATAAACATTTCGCCACTTAACACATATATTTGGCGTATGTTTATTTATGCACATTTTACAAGGGCGTGAAAAGAGAAATGTAGTCTATTATTGTTTAGTTTGTCAAATGTAATTGTGGTGGAAACATAAACTGAAGGGAACGTGATGTAGAAAAAAATCTGAATCGCTAGTGAAAACACGTTTCGTAACTTTGCTAATTGTTGTTCTAGTTGCTATTCTGGTCTCAGTTTTCAGAATTTTAGCAGAATACTCGCCATAAGGATTTCATGTCAACATGCGGGTAAAACTCATTCAAAGCTAAGCAGTAAATGTAATATTTTAATTTGAATGTTGATTGTGCTCTCATTTGTCATTGATTACCATTTTAATAATACTCAACTGAAACCGAACATTTATTTTATGTTGCCAAATAATTTGACGCAAGTAAGCGCATGTCGAAACTATTCTCAGCCCTACTCAAGAATTTAGGAATTGGCAGACAAGATATCAGTGACCCGATGACAACCATTAAAATATGGAATAATTGTATCATTGCAATGTAAGCGGATATATTACAGCTCTGTCAGATCTTCATTGTTTTAAATAAAAACAAATTTCCTCTCAAATATATATATATATATATATATATATATATATATATATATATATATATATATATATTGATTGATCATTTGTTTGAACAAACTACACCCATATTAACGGTATGCAAATTAGGTTCTGTCATTTGTGGATGCATTTTGGTTTCTGATTATCATATAGCAGAATGGGGTGTTTGCCCAAGTTTTCAGAAAAAAACGAGCTTATTTTACACATAAAAAATAATGATTTTCAGTATGAAAAAAAATCGAGATCCAATTGTTGTTTTGGCGTTGTCCCGCACTAATTGGCTGTTATTAATCAAATCGTCGTTATAACAATAATGGTAGGAGAATCGTTAACAACTAAACTAACTCGTGAGCGACTCGCCTCTATTAAAAGATTTATCCCGGTGAGAGATTCGTTCAGACAAAAATTACAACGACAGGAAACTCATGTTGATTTCATCGCATACGCTGAACAATTCTTTAAACCTATTACAACAGCTACTGAGAAAGCTGGAACTGCTACTGAAATAGCTATATTGGGAGATATTAAAGACGAAGAAGTCTATTCTCCCTGAGCTTGAAAGAATCACTGAGAGAACTGAAGAAACATCTAGACTGTTACAAAATCTTCCTCCTGTAATACAACAACCCGCAAGACCTCAGTCTGGTCCGAAATAAACCGGTGAAGAAATAGTCGAATAATTACGTAATGAATTTATTGGTGCGGTTTTAACAGTACTCGATACAAGTGATCCAAAAGGACTTCCAGCTCTTGTTGTTATGACTTTTGAAAACAAAAGGGAAATGTTGAAACCGAAAAATAAAGAATATATTATAAATATACAACAATGGGCTGATGTATTTAATAAAATCAAAACTAAAAAAGTTGAGTTGATACAATAAGTGTATCGTATATAGGATATCTCGATACCGTAAATAAAGTGTATGATCAATATGAAGAATTAAAACACCACGAAATAGTAAATCAAAAACAGCGGACAGAGCAAAAGAAAAGAGAAAAAACCTCCAAGCAAGAAAGAATAACAGATGAGGGTGATGTTTTAAAACTATTGGGATTGGGATCTGAAGATTAATCTTATGATACGCAAGGCTCATTTGGTTATATTAGTGGTAGTAGATTATCTCATGGTAGTGGTCTTGTTGCTTGTCCTAATAATATTCTCTCAGATATAGCACGATTAGAAATTCTCATAACGGATAAATGATCCAGAAATAACTAACCGGAAATAATTAATGAAGCCGCTGATATCTGTAGACGATTATTTCAAAGTGCTATCATACATATTGGTGTATATCGAGTTTATCGACGAACGTGTTGATGATTATCACATCGATTAGATACATAATAATTAGATAAGATGAGCATACACTAACCACCATCAAAAACCCGCTATGAATAATGTAGTAAATTCACGATTGACTGTTTATAAAATATATTATACAGACTGGCTAGGTGATGATGTTCAAGGATTTTTCACAAGAATGGCTCCAAAAATAGCACGAATCGCAAACCAATTATCGATGAAAACAATTGATGTTACTCGTTATAAAGGTATTAGCGCTGTTGGTGATGATGTCGGTAAAGCGTTTAATGCAGGTACAGAAAGATTAGTAACCTTGATTCGACAACAAAAAACACCACCACCAGTCAAATTACCGTCTACTGAACTTATGCTCACGAGTATCGGTAAAATGATAAACCAAGCGATGGATCGAAAATTAGCAGCGATGATAAATGAGGATTATAACGCGTTGGGTATTATTGCAGCAAATTTTATAGCGGTTGAATGGTCTGAAATCCCGCCCGAGATCGCGATTTGAATCGAAAAATTTATAATAAAATGTTCAAAACTTCACCCGACTCTGCATTTGATGTAGACGCACCGGTTCTCAAAGCCGATTCTATACGCGATTATCATTTTTATTCCGATCCCGCAATACAACCCGATTCCCCATCAAGAATAGAACTTCAGGTTTAAGATACAAGCAAATATTTTTTACCCGCTGCAGCTTTCATCGAAGTAAAAGGTCTACTTTTACAAAATGTTGCAACTCCTGCAAGTTATGGTAACCTTCCAATATATCCCGCTTGGTTTTGTCAATAATGGGATTATGGCGTTGTTTAGTAGTGCTAGATATATGATTGATGGAAGAGTAATCGAATCTATCGAGCATAATGTTGATGTTCCCACAACAATACTAGGATTTGCAAAATATTCTGATGATTATACAAGATCGGCTGGTCCATCAATGATGATCGCTAAGGATACTACTAATAACTCTGATCATAATAAATATTTTATTAGGTGGCCAAATGTGGCATCAGTTCCTGCTAATGACGCCGATTTCGAAGGTGTTGTTTTGGGTGATAATCCTAATTTTAACCAATGGTTTTAAACACGTAAAGCGATGTTAGATAACAATGGAAGATTTTCCTGTGCGATTCCACTATCTCATATTTTAGGGATTTGTACAAATGTTAGAAAGGTTATTTTCTGAGCTAAACATACAGTGGTTCTCACACGAAACAGTAATGACAATGATGCAATCTGGCGTGGTGCTGGTGTTCCTGATGGTAAAATAGTTTTATCAAAACCTTCATTGTTAATGCCGGTAATGACTCCATCAATCGCCACAGAGGAAAGTTTGCTGTCGTTTATGGACAAGGGTGGTAGATTATTACTAACATGGTAAGCGGATTCCACGGGTACAATGACGAATTCTCTCACTGGTGTATTTACATGGCAAATAGCATCAACACAAAGTGTTTCTGCTCCCAGGCATATATTGATTGCGTTACAGAATAATGCATGACCTGACACAACTAATAAACAAGAACTTTGCCCTGTGACATTTGACAAACTAGGAGTTAATGAAATTTCGTTGAGGATAAATGATCAGAAAGAACCATCTGAAATATTTTACTTAACTACACTGATAATCAAATAGCAAGCGTATATTATCGCTTATTGCCGTTTATGGGACGCGATCCAAATGTTGATATCGGTCAAAAATATCACAAGCTGATTTTGAAAGTTTATATCCGATTTATTACTTTTTCTTGCAACACCTCGATTTAACAAGGGAGAGTTTCGTTGAGATACATTTCCGAGCTCGTATAACATAATTTACTATTGCTGTCGGAGTTGGTGATGGTACATATAGAGCAATTGCTGTCATTCTCAGGGATAAATCAATGTTACTAGAAGGTGTCGATGGACGAATAAAAGTAGTTGACGCGCCCGTAGAAAACATGTAGACAATTAGATAAATATCGTATTAAATAAAATGTAATATAATCATGTTAATGTCACTTTGACACCTGATCAGGCGAAAAAATTACAATCTAAAAATGCGATTACATTTGGGGCGAAAATAACATTTAAACAAAATCAGATTGCTAGTGGTGGACCAAATAAACTATCACTGACTAAAACTTAACTGAATCATTTCAATAATAAAGCGCTAAAATAAAGAAAAAAACAGTGTTCAATTTAAATTGTTCCCTTTCGCGGTCAAACATATGATTAAATCAGGTGAAATATGTCCTCTCATCCCCGCGTTACCACCGTTGATAGACGCCTTGTCTCGTTTAGTCGCCAAAGATGCCGCGTTAGGTGCTGTTAGAACCGCTGCTGGAATGGCACTAAAGAAAACTACTGGAAAAGGGTATACAATGGGAAGGGGTCTACGACTAACAACTCTGCGGCCGTGTTCACGTAAATAATCAAGTCGTAAGTCTTCTAAGAAATGTTAGAAAGACTGATGAAATTGTTGATAATTTCTTTGGAAAATCAGTGCTTATTATCAAAACTTTCTGATATTAAAACAGCTGTCAACACGATTAAGAGACTCATGGCGATATTGTCATTGATTTTCCTTATATCTTTGCTCGACTCGATAAGATTAAAATACCTCATGATAAAAATATCAATAACGTGTATTCGATACAACACGGATAATTTGCCTGGACACCTCAAAATAATATTATTCATTTTACCTCGAGTGTCAATGGAATTTATAGATTAACTGTTGTTTCACCTTTACAATTTACCGTATAATCGAGTTCATCTACCGTGGTTAATACTACAAGCGCGGTGATATAAAAAGGATCCACTGAAAGATTTACGGTAGCTTACGCTGAGGATAAATTAGCTTGAGCGTCTATTACATGGCATATAGAATTTTCAAAAAAGTAAACGATATAGTTAGATTACGTCACCCCACAGTATCGATACGCTCAAATCAGCGAGCTACAAACTAAACTAACAAATGTCGTTGATATGTATCACACGAAGGTATAAAAAATATAGCAGGAGTATTACACGCATTGATATAATATTATATTCGGTTTCAGGTGTTATAGCTGGAACCGGTGTATTATTTTCGACGATAACGATGATCGCCCTTATAGTTGTTGTTACTATTTGCATTTTAACGGCGAAAACAATCATAGGATTTCTCAGCATCATCACAAAACAATCCTCGTTTAGTCAAAAACAATTACATGATTGTAAAGTTAAATTACACACAGCGTCAACCGCGTATTCTCAAATATCTTCGTTGATATCATCCAGCCTCGATGACACAGTAATATCCGATAGCAAATTCACGACGATGACTAATATTTAATACCGCGATGTCAAAAGTAGAAAAACATAATATTGATAATAATGGCAACGCCAATGCCATCGCCACAATAATTACTTCAACAGATAGTCACAAACACAAACCCGCCGAGAACAATGACGATATCAATAACATGAAACAATCTTGAATTCAGTGTAGATTTTCCAACACCGATGCAAGTAAATGAAACCGCGCTTACTCAAATGCGGGTATTGCAATATTGGCCGAGTATCCGCTCGGAATCATCTGTGAGGAAGCCGCCTATTAATACATTTGTAGTAGCGAATAAAACTAACACTGATTGGCAAACTATATATAATTTCCAAAAGGAATTAAGAAATCGAGGATATCGACAATGAAATTCAACGTAAAATAAAATCTCTTACCGGGGAAGAATCTAAATTACTATAACGGTTCACAAACCATCATTGTCTACCGTGAGCGAGATTACATCACCTGATAGCACCGTGGATATATATAAATCTTCGATCAGAACTATACTAGGATGACCCGAAAGCCCACCATCGGAAAAACCGTGTCCACATGAACCAACAAAAATCGGATTATGTAACGGATAAACAATCATACAGTGATATTGACTCAGAATATAAACGAAATTCATTTCACGTTTTATAAAATTCAGTAGATGACACCTTTGATTATATAAACAAGGATGATATTCATTAGATAGTTAGTTTTATAGAACTCGGAAATCATGAACGTGAACATCCTGTTCGTATATCATTTAATTTCCATCACATTGCTGATTTTGTGTTATTTAAACAAATTAATCAATTACATAAAATAGATTAAATAAACTAGAACACAATTTTCAAGAACATCTCTCTAAAATATTCACGTAACAAAATCATTTCACTAATTAAAGCGTTAAACCAAATTGTATCCTACACGGAGTATATCAACGAGAGATTTATTCAATCAATTGTTAAAAATATATATAACTTAGGCAACAAATAAAATTGTATAGATGCATACTCGTTAATATAAACTACGCTGCCGAATTTCAAGTTTACTGGATATAACGTAGAACAATTAAGAAAATCCGTTAATGATCTTATCGATGAATATTTTCCCTTGAAACTCACCACGTGGAGAATATCACCCCCATCAACTATTCTCAGAGACAAGAATGATCCAGATGGAACCGTTCGACACTTATCACCTGGCAACGTCGATATATCTCCTGTGCTCGCTGTAAATCTTTCACTAGGTGCAATTGATGGAAGTTATAGCGCGAACACAGAATTATCAAATCAAGCACAACAGGGATACATTCTATATACCTTCACTCCTGAAGTATTTCCTGGAAGTTTAATAGTGCAGGTACCGGTTAATGCAGTGTATTTACGGCGTCATATTCATTGGATATAAAAAAAATTAAACTTATCTACCAAAATTTTAACCTGATCGATTTATCCTGAGAGCAATTACAGATTAGACTCGAAGTAAAAAATTAAAAAATCTACCTCAATTGAAATTGTACAAGACTTTATATATAATGCATTACCATGTGAAGATATCCGTCGTTGACAAACAACAGCTCGAGCGCGCTAGGATAGATTTATTTACAAATTCAATCACTGGTGATTATATTATAATCATCGATGAATTCGGCGGTGATAATTTCTTACTCACACAACATCAACTAGATAGAATTCAGCAAGAAAATATTGCTATGAATTCATGCGGACGTGATCAAATTTTAAATTATGCCAACTTTTGTATTTCCCGCGATAGCCTTAATGAGATCTTAACGTCTAAAGACTTCAAGGGAAAATCCGAGAATAATGTCAATAGATCTTAAATGAAATCTTTAAAAATAAATTGCCATGATTACCTCCAAAATTATTACTATGATTTTGTATTGCTATGATTACCACGTTATTTTTTTTACTATTATAATGTATCATTTTTTTGCTTGTAGTATAATAATAATTCCAACTTATTTGTTCGTGGACGACGAAAAAGTCATTGCTTTGCATGACGTTAAAAGACCTCTTGAAGTCGACACCGAAAATAAAATCGGATTATCGCGATTATTTAAAATATGGGCTACCGATGAGCGCGGTTACACAAGGCAACGCTGAGCACTTACGTGTAGCTCGAGAAGAATATCGAGCTACTAAACAAAAACTGAGAGAGGATATCACCGCCATGAAAAACAAAATAACCAATTTGAAAAACCAGCGAGATCAACTACAATCAGTGTAAGAAAAACACAAGCTTAATACGACAAAGAGATCAACGTGAGAAACACCAGGGAGGGCAATTTTAAACCACGACAGAAGAAAATGAAACCGAATTACAAAAAAAACAAATATTGAATAGCAAATACAACATCGCGATTGAGAAATTAACGACCGAGAAATTGAAATTATCAACTCGATATCATGATATTTTAATCAAGAATTAAAAACTAAAAGGGGAATCGAGAAAATTTAGCAAGATCGTAAATATGATAAGGAATTCAACAGCGCTATAAAGAAAAATTCCGAAGATATATTTAAATTTCCTTAATTAAGCAGCATTTTTTCGAATTTTGCCATTATAACTTTTTCTGGTCGTCGATTTTCAGAAACTTTGTTGATGTCATCAGAAATTTTTTTGATAAGCTTTAAAGCTGATTGAAGTTATTTTATTCTACAATACTTTCGATAAACAACTTTATTTCGCTCTTCAGTAATTATTTTCATTATCCAGTATTCATTTTTATGTGATGATATACCATTATCTCGTATCGATTTAATACCATCATATTCATCGGTGATGAATTTACTGGTAAATATTGTGCTGTCACCGATGATACTGGTTTACGAGCCATCGTTCATTTTGGAATTGAAATGGTGTCACATGACTAATTTTTTCAGTGAATACATCGAAATGATTTATAATATTTTGTCTCGCTGCGTTAATTAACTCGGTGTGTGATTTGTAGTCCATATACTATAATCTATTATCTAAATGATTGTATCTATCAGACAATCACGCGCAAAGAAATTATACCCGCTTGTAATTTTTGAGACGGTTATTAAACTTATAACTTTTGCGACAAATTTTACAACTGCTGGAAAATATCAAAATATTTACCTGCGGAGTACGCTATGGAAATTCGATACTTTCACTGTCGATAAATACGGGTCTTCGTTGTTGAGTTTTGATTTTTTGCTTCGAAATCAAACAATTTTAACCTTCAGTAACGGCTCTCAATTTCTGTAAGCGATTGTCAAGAGGATTTCCATTAATGTGATCAACAACGAGACCTTTATGGATAAACCAAAAAAAAACATTAATAAATAAATCAATGAGCGTAATATGTGAATTCGTCGACATTAATTTTTATATAAGCTCTATTATTAATCGAACAGATTTTTACCTTTGGTTTACAATGTCTAACGATTCCAGCACGAGATGATTCATAAATGTTGATAACAGGATGAGAAACGAATTCATTTTGATTCATATTTGTATTAGGTAAAAAAAATTAACTGTTTATTGCGATAAACTCCCGTAATATAATTTAGTTTATCAAATACGATGTTGTATTTCTTCGCGTAATGTCGAACTAATTCTCTGAATCTTTTGCCGCCACAATTACAGCATAATCACGATTTACCTTGTATACTGTGGAAGCATTGAATGCATTTAATATGACCATGATAACCTTGTTTTAAATGTTGATTATGACCCGTGCAGTATTCTCCTACGCATTGTTTGAACATATACCCGCTCTTTCTTTTAATATCCATTTTCAATAATTGTTCGCCATTGCTATATTAATAATATCGATAAATTCAGTTGAATATATCATTTGCCTAATAGATATATTGAAGATATTTCCAAGATTACCGATATAACGCCGTATCGTCCGTGCATTGTTTTTAACCTGGATTATAGAATAAGGCAGCGAACGTGGAAATTAAAAAATGAAACAATTGCATCAATTAAGCAAAATATGAATTTTTAAGAGATGGAGCTGAATACGTATGGTCGACATATAGGGCAACACGCGATAATAACATTATGACTGATGATCGAGGAGCTGAAATATTATCCACGATAAACCGCAAATCACGAAGATATTGTATTTTAGTAAAATTCAGTAAAATTTCAAAACACCACTGGAAGGTTTATAATAAACGACAACGCGTAATGGCACCAAAAAATAAATACGCAATCATCGATGATAAAAGCTAAACAGGGAATGTTAACCGGATTTTGATCGAGCACACTACGATCAAGTATACCAGCTAACCGTAGCGTTCTACGGAATCTTTTTGACAGAACTCCCAGACATCGATAAACTTATCCCGATAAGAGTTTAATCATTGCTGAATTGTGTAGCCGAACGTGCTATCGAACTTTTAAAGAATGTGAAATGAGAAAACGGGTTAACCGATCTGAGATTTTCCAAGATAAATAAATGAGGACAATCGGTAAAAACTACCGGAGCTTCAATAAAGGATGTTGCTAAATTAGAAGAACAGAATTCATTTACCATATCAACGAGAAGTATTATACGAATTAAAACATTATAGAAAAGGTGGAACTCCGATTGAAATCATCGATGACAATTCGCACGCGTGGACAATCTCCGCAAGGATATTTCCACGATATCGCGTGGTAAAATATTACTCCGGTGATATATTTGATTGTATTCATCAGTTAAGAAAAACCGATCCAGTATCTGCATGGTTATTTAAAAGTTTCGAAGATAGCAAATATGATCATTTTGTAAGATCCAACGGTGAATTATACTTGACAGAATCACTTCATGGGAAAATGATCGAACCAGCTACATCATCAAATACAGAACAATTATTACAAGATTGTTTCACTATTCCATCTGTCACCGCTCAATTTGCTCAAAAGAAGAATTTATGATCACCAACTTGATTTGACTTTCTGTATGATGAACAATTAAGTTTTGTCTAATAGGGCCACGGCGGGCTGTGGAGTACTAAATATAACCGCGATGATAGTATTTCAGTTGACATGATTGCATGTTACCAAGGATGTTTTCTCGGGTATGGCGAGTGCAAGGAATATTTTACACGGTTTGGTCATCCTACCCATGAAATGACCATAGTCGCGGTGAATGGAACTTTACCCGAGTCTGACTTAACGGGATTCGCTCGTGTGATATCATTTAAACTCGCTAAAAACCTTCATCCGATTTGTTTTGCTTGGTTTGGTAGACATTTTCACCGAAGACATGGGCACCGATAGTATTATTACGATTTATGCTTCATAGTATGATGTTAACATCGTTGACTGTCAACGAGGTAATTATATCATATCAGAAACAAACTTCAGTTTGGTTACCAACACTTTAAATACTCGTTGGAGACGATGATGATACCCAATTAGCAAATCTCAACGAAGGAAGCTCCACAAAAGATCTCAAAGGAAGAATAATCGGTAAATTTTCTCAAGGTGGATCATGCGATCACAAACGACGCTGTACACGATTGATTTTAGATGATCCTGAACGTGATTTTCTAATCGCGGATGCTGCAAAAGACTATAATCACCTCCCAGTCTTTTGTCATACCAAATTTTTTTTTATATACCGTACCGTGTACACTTACCAGTGATCGCAGCTCTGTTATTTTTTTGTAATAACAGGTGTTAATGTATATGTTGGGGTACGCATTTTACATTTCACAAAATATAAATCCATATTTACTTAGTCTTTGATATAATATGGAAATCAATGACTTTTCTTCGACAAAACAATTTAAACCTGTTAAGCATCATGCAATGCCACAAAATTCTGTTCGGATGATTAAAATGGGTCCATCTAAAAGCGGTAAGACACAATCATTACTTAATTTGATAATGAAATGGATGCGAGTGGAGAAATTACATTTGGTAGTTCCGAGTGTAGAAGATCAACAATGTTATGAGGTGTTAAAAGATTTTAACGAGAGCGCGAAGATGATAAACAACGAAGATGTTATTGAATTTATCACCGATATCGATCAAGCTCTGAGTGTTGAGGATATTGATGGGAGTAATAACAATTTAGTAGTGTACGATGATGTGATGTTGGGCAAACAAACAAACCCAGCCAGGATATTTTCACGTGGTAGACACAAAAAAACTGACGTAATTTATGTTACCCAGCAGTATACCCAAATCCCTAAGGTGATCAGATATAATTGTAATATTCTCGCTATGTTTAATGTTGTTGATACTCACACGTTAACACATATTAACGGAACCTGGTGCAGAAGTGATTTGGATTATAATCTCTTCCGAAATTTCTTTAGTCGTGCTCAGAGTACCCATCATGGTTTTGTAACGATAAATTTACATCATCCTCGAAGAAGATATCGGATCGGACCTGATAACATATTTAGTTGATTCATAGCAGCAATTAGTGCGCGAAGACGCCAAAACAACAATTCGATTTTGATTTTTTTTTCGTATTGAAAGTCATTATTTTTGTATATGTAAAATAAGCTCGCTTTTGTCTAAAAACTTGGTGCGCAAACCCCCTCCCCCATGCTGCTGATATAAAGGTCAAATCGTAACTATTAATGTTACCTTGTTAGTCCACCTTTGTTCCAAATCCTAATCACACATCCATGGCACAGGGACACGTGATACATATATTAGCCTTTGCATTATTCAATGACAGACGGATTGTTGACAGTTTAGTTTCTCACTACGTGGTAAGGGTAATGTTTAGCAAAACGAGATCCACTCACATCTACGTGTGAGTTGTGTGATTTGCGTCACTTGTGACGAAGTGGCAGTGCTAGAAGATTGGACTAAGGCTTGTAAGACTAATTATGGATGCATATATCGGATACCAAATCTAATATAATTATTTAAACATTAAGCATATTCTTGAAACGAAAGTTTGCCAAGTGAGTTCAATATAGTATACTAGACTGCACTTGCCCGAATAGCTAAAATTTATTTCATACATAAATTGCATGCAAATACTATTTAGAACAGTATGGCATTTCATTTAGCCTCTTTAATTATGCAATGATTTAATTTATCTTGTTTGTATCTCATATATAAATTGCATTCAAATATTATGTAGAACAGTATGACATTTCATTTAGCCTCTTTAATTATGCAATGAATTAATTTATCTTGTTTGTTTTGATTTAATATACGTTTATGAATTTATCTTACTTGTATTGATTTCTCGTGCTTCTTACCTGTATCATGTTTGCCTGGATTAGTCATATTTGTTTGCATCATTATGTTATATTTATTTAAACCAATACGTACCATTATGATGGTCAAAACAATATATTGGTGCGAACGTATGATATTTGTCTTCACTATATATTAAAATACATCATTACGAAACTAATATAATATGAAAAGGTTTTTCTATTCTAATAGATTTGGATAGGATTGAAAAATATATATATAATTAGCATACTAATTTAGTCAGGACAATAAATATGTTACGTTTGTAATATAACCCTCATTTACACCTGGTTTTAATATGTTACTGTATGAATAGTATAATCAAATTAAAACTAATATGAAATAAATCTCAAATATACAATGTGATGTGATGACATATACAATGTCTGGTCAACACGCATTCATACAAAGCAATCATCATGTCAGGTCAATGAGTTGCATGATAGATTATTATCGGAAACTAGGAATTAGGAATGGTAGGGTTAAATAACAGTGTCTGATTTTTTTGCGCAGGTGATTTGTCTTATTAAAACGGGCCAATGCAATCCTCTATACTTTGCTATAAAACACATAACACTGTTTACTAAATTCAATAGTTCATGGCAGCTTAAGGTTATCACTATGTCTGTACGCTACATTGTGGTTCTAATTAATATTTACTGATATGAGCAGCCGTTAAGTCTATAACGTATTAACGGTACTGTGTAAAAGTTAACTTTCCCTTCCATTGAAATGTATACTCAAAGATATAATGAAAATTGTATTATGTCATAAAATATCAGGTGCATTATTGTATACACAAGATGGTGTTTCTAATGATGTCAATAATGAAGACAGGAACATGACAATGCAAATACGATGAAAGATTAATGTCACGACTATATATATATATATATATATATATATATATATATATATATATATATATATATATATATATATATATATATATATATATATAATATATATATATATATATATATATATATATATATGTATGTATGTATACTAAATTAGGTGGGTTGTAGGCAGAATCGTTGTCCTCATACTCATGTTGTGGGTAGTTGAAAGTGTTGTGGGCTGATATGAAACTGCCCGCAATCCACGTCATTTTTATCTCCACTCTTATTACGAATTTCAATAACATAAACATATATACTCATTTCTAGATTTTATGTCACCTATACACACTTATTTACTACACAGGTGGTTGCATTATTCAAATTTAATTACGATTTAAAGTATATTGAATATAACTGAATTATATAAATGTGTTGCTTTCCCATTGTGAAATAATTCTTAACAGGAAACGTGCAAGATTTACCTCGGAAGTAATTCCTTTCAGATTGTCTGTTTGTTATCATGTGAGGGATCTAGAACGTAAGTTGCAGGATGAAAATCCGCCTATAATTTGCCAACAGCCACCATACATGTAAATATACAATACTTATTATTGCATAGGCAGTATTCAGCCGTTATAACTCTTAACAAAACGCATTTTAAGTGATTTATTTTAAAATATCGTAATAACTGTCATCTAGCCAGGACCACAGGGGCTCGTTACAGAGAAAATTAGTAGTATCCGTTTGTGAATCAGGGTCTAACCTGGAACAATATAACAACTAAGCCACATTTATTTTAGAAAAGGAAGAACAATATATGTATTGCATCAAAGTTGAATAGCAACGGTTGTATTATATGTTTACAGGTTAGACCCTGATTCAAGAACGGATAGTCCTAATTTGCATTTGTAAAGAGTCCTCGTGCAAACAAATTGAAAAGGCCATTAGGAAACCAATTATTGTTGGTAATTATTGTTGGTGGTAAAAAAAACAAAAAAACAATACCCGCGTTTTCTTTCTTTAGTTAAATATATGAACATCGCTTTTAGGTAATGAACTTGACCCTGAATAACATCAGCTGTACAATCAAGTTGATATGACTACACCACATTTATTTTAGTAGAGGAAAAGCAATATATGTATTGTATCAAGTTGGATAGCAAGGGTTGTTACAGTTGCATCAAATATGCTATAATTTTGCTACCTACTGCGACAACCAATGCAACTGGAAATTGATATGTTAACTGTCCGGCATTTTTGTGCCAGATTCCGTTGAAAATCTTTATATACCTTAGTAATTGTGCCGAGCGGACTTATACAATATGATCATTGCTTTGGAATATACTAAACTGTTAGTTTTGTATAATTTGTTTTCAAACTGAATTATATTTGTTGATAGTAACAAAACATTAAAAAATGCTAGTATAAGCTGATTGAATTTCCATTTACTTAAGACACATTTTAAATGACACAATTCCCTCCAGGTACTTGGGTAGTAATTCAGTTGTTAGTATGCCGGATGCATGATCGTTAGATCGCCAGTTTGAATCCTGCATCGATTAATTGGGTTGGCTCTTGTGGGTCTGAGATGGGTTTTTAATATGGCACCATTCCTGCCATGTTAATTGGGTAGTGACTCAGTAGTTAGTAGGCTGGATTCATGATCACCCGTTTGAATCCTGCCTCGATTTAATAGGCTGGCTGATGTGTGACTATGAGCAATTAACTTGCCTCCCCTAGCCTTTGCACAGAATAATTAAAGTCTGATGATGTGCCTTTAAGCACCATTGCAAGCCAATCGATTTGAATAATTTAGGCCCTTCATGTATGGCAGCTGAAGAATTACTATTAGTAGTATTGGTAATAACAAGGTCAAACAATAAAATAGATTTTGCCAATTCATTAGATCACGAAAGACTGTTTTTTTCTTTTAACTTGATAATTGTTCTTGTGTAAATAACGTTTAAAGATCTTGTGATACTTTTTTTGTATAACTGTTAGAGTTGCCAGATTGCAAATTCTGTTGTATTTTATTTTTGAATATTTTATCATGTTCAGAGCTTTATATTGAAAGTGTACCCATGCCAATATCACATAATTTCTTTTGCACACCTGTTACATGTTCAGGGCCATCTTGGTTTATTATGTAATTTAATTCTCTGTTCCACTTATTACGTTTAACAGCCAATAACTATTTTAATAAAGTAACCAAGCATTTTAACAATTTCATATATTTCTAACAAATTACTGTTTTATCAAAAGATAAAAAAGTTGGTACTAATGAATGACATCTCATACTTCCCTAGTCTTGGTCACCAAGATGTTTGCTTTGTGTCTTCCTCACCGTATCCATGGTCAAGGCATATTACTCCCATTGCCTATGCACAATATAGTTTTCATGTGTTGATATGTCACACCACACCAATGAACTCTGATACAATTGCCTGAAATTACTCTAGCTTGATGATGTACATTTGCCAATGGTACAACACACATTCCAAATTACGAAAAAAATGTTCTTTTTTATGCATGTGAGATAGTACACTTTTCAATCTGCAAACCATAAGGAAATACTAGAAAGAGTTTTACGACTTTGAGGTTTTAAACTAATTGAATGATAGAAACTAAACTATTATGCTTAGTACAATTCAACCAATGATTTATATCCCTAGAATACAACGTAAATATAGAATGCGATAATAGTCCTAGATGGGCAGATTTAACCACATTATTGATATCTCAGAAATAGCTATTACACTGTATCATTGAGCAGTGGTTTAATTCTAAATGACAGCGTGAACATTGAACAACACATCTCTACATTACCTTAAAGTAGCAATATCATTTTCCGAACCAAACTCTAATAAGATGATGTTCCTAACTTTAAACAAATTCATTTCCAAAATCTTTCCAAGATAGAAATACAAGTTTGAGCCTTTCATTACATCCTAAGTAAATATATAATTATAGATTACATGAAAAGAAACACGGGAGGGATGACTCATGAAAATATTTGCTCATAAAGATTAATTTTGCAATATACTTGCTCAGGATTGTTTCTCATCAGTGTTATATTCACTAGAATATTTTCAGTAATGAATTGTTAAAAATAATCAGTAAACTAGTTATAGCCGTAATGTATCAATATTTTTAATTTTTCACGCGGCTTGTAGCAGCACCGAATTATACATACAGCGTCGTAACACATTTATTTATAAAAATATACGCTGATGCTAAGACAGATCATGTAATATCAGCTTCGCATTGTGACATGAAAGAAATACACTAATCTCTAGACAAATTACAAAACTTTCCAATTAAAGACGGTAATATATACAATGTTGCATATATAAATACATACATATATCCATCCATCCATCCATCCATCCATCCATCCATCCATCCATCCATACATACATACATACATACATACATACATACATACATACATACATACATACATACATACATACATGCATACATACATACATACATACATACATACATTCTATTCTATCCGGAAGGCCGCTTGATGCATTTGTATTGTTCGCATGAAATTGACACCAAACTGTAAAGCATATTACAAAGTCAAATATTATTTTATCGAGACACCAATCAATACTTATGTGGTTACTGAATGACATAATCTTGCAAGTTCCTAACCCTTTGGACCATTCGTGTAATCTTCTGTTGTACTAAATTCGTGTCATTTGTACTGTACCAAAATTATTCTCATTTTCTACTTATCAGATTTAGTAACATTAGCAACAATACAAACTTCGTATCATTTTTATACTATTTCAAATTAGTTTAATTTATACTGAATCAAATTCTTAATTATTATATATTTTGTTTTCACACATATTATTCTTTTGAATGTAATCCATTTCAGAACTATAAGAGAAAATACAACTTAAAATTTGACAAAGAAAATAAAATGTATGTTGTTGTGCTTCGAATTATTGTTTGAATAACGGCTACACATGAGTTCATGTGGAATATGAACGTGTTAAGTTTGAGGCATTTTTATTATTATTCCTGAAGTGTTTTGTATATTCCTTGGTACAATTTCCTTCAAATACCAGTACACTTAAAAATAAATGCATGTTAAATTCAAACGTCATAGTTAGGCTCCATTAAATACGCCACTAACTGCTGATTGGATATATCTGAGTGCCGGATTGAAAAATATTAAACTTCAAAAAGACATGATATAGACTTGTACTCAAATACGGATATATGTTCATTAAATACGGCAAACAAATGACGCTTATATAGGACAATGGAAGTGAACACTTGTTAGAGACACATCTCAAAAATAAATGTCTGAATAAAATCTAATTAAGACATAAATATAACCACTTTTCATTTATGTCCTTATTATTCATTGTATCTGCTGTACCTTTCCAAGGCTATTTTAATGACAGTTCCGATCATTTATAATCAGTAATCTCAGTATTATGTGTAGAAGAGTGATCTGACGTCTAGATTTGAATTACTTGCATTCATTATTTTATATCTAGCACTGTGATCCTAATGACAGTTTACCTAATGTATTATAGCGCAGATGCAGTTTGAATGGAAATATGATAATAACAAGTTAGAATAGACCATTAATGCTTCAATAAAATATGAAATCAGTACGAATAGTATATTAATTTCTATATATTTGATATATATTATGTAATGTCCCCTTGGACATTATATATTTGATATATATTATGTAATGTCCCCTTGGATATAAATACAAATGTTTTCGGTAATACCACCCAAGAGTATCTAAATCTTTTGAATTTAAGTATTCGTCAATAAAATGACGAATAACTAAAACTATTAGTTCAGATTTTCAGCGTACATGGTTCTGATTTTCGCTTCGATATACCAATTCCTGGTTACACAATGGCACGATGAGCATGGTAACGGTAAATCGTAGTTTACGTCGTTTTGATAAAGTGTGGTTATTGTGTGTAGATGATGTCGTTTATAACAAGTGACATTCATTGATATATTCGATGACCCTATGCCAACTTTAAAATCATCTTGAATAATTATTGTCTTGTTGTATATGTAAACATTTATTGTTGGGATAAAACAGTTTCTTTTGTAAACGTATAATTTAATGAATTCGATACAGGTTCAGTAAACGTTTTTAAAATGCTTGATAAATTCATGCACAACAAAACGATAATATTCTCTGTATGATCCTGTACTGCAAATTAAACAAAGGATTAAAAAGCATTGTCCCAAGTTACCCTCGGGATTTCGGATGGCATTACTCAAGTGAATAGTTAGATCCTGTTGGACAAGGATAGTCAGCGTCAGGTGATGTGACAGCATAACTAATTTTGAAGTGCATATATTACTTTCCTATCTTGTTTTGTTTGTTGTTTCATTTGCCTTTACAGCTTTTACATTTGTACAAGGTGTTATATGTCTCTAGGACTGTTGCCTAAGCCAGCTTGCTGTTATCAGTACACTGTCTGCTTACACTGGGCTGATGTCGGGGTGGCAATAGCTAAGAACACTTCTTGGTTTAACCGAACACAATACAATTACAGCGGACAATCTAATTCTATGTGATGGGCTCTCACAACACTATTGCAGTGCCGACCATGCATACCATATGTAGTATACGATTAACTGTCATCTCATACAATTTTGAAATAGGATTCGCGCAGCTTTGAGGTAGCAGACGATTATTCGGGTTTTGGAACTTTATCAGCAAACTTATTGTTGGAGGTAATAACACAGTAATATTAAACAGAAAAGACATAATAATGGTGTTGACAGACTTTAAGTGTAATGGTTCTATTTTAGAACTCTTTCAAAATAACTATATGTGTTGTCGTTTATCAGCTGTATGCACACCGACGTTATCGCTTATTGAAGTAATCAAACGCGCAATTTACAGCAAAGTACTCGAGGTATCATATAATTACTTAAACCGCACAGTGTCAAAGACCAAACCCACGTGCATTTAGTATTGACAACCATAGTGCGTAGCAGGCATACAACTAGTGTTGTGATGTCAGACAAACAAATTAGAGTTTCTGAAATTACACTGCAGATAATCGGTTGCCAGAAAACCTCAAAATAAGGTTTGCTTGTCTTCAAAATAATAGTTTCTCACGAGCATATTTTTCAGAAATACTTCACCACGTTGCAACCGACGTATATCCTTTCAGATTTCAACCATGTTCTAGCTGTCTTTGATCGAAATTAACTTCAAAGCGTTTGTAAGCAATCAGCATGACCAATTACAGAATCCTTGCATTAATTATCTTCGCAATATCTTGTCATTAATAACAGTAATGAGGACTGTGTGTAGCACATACTCTTTAGAAGCACTATGGGTTTTACAATATCCATAATTAAATGATTAAAAAAAAATACAAAACAATAAACACAATGAAATTAGAAAACATACAAATTAATGACAATATGTAAGGTAGGAAACATCAGTATGTCTTTAAGTTTGTTCTTGCAGTCAATAAAGTGTAGGTTGAAATAGCACTCTTGAAAGTCACAATGTTCCTTTGTGTCTACTTGCAATGGGCAATTTATTCCACGTTGCATGGCCCTAGTGTGCAGAAAAACGTTGTCCATAATAAAGCTACGTTATCAAAATGGGAATCAGGAGTATATGATTGTCAGAAGAAGGGTGTAAGTATGTGCTCGTGTGTACACATGGATGAAGCCAGATAGGTATGTTGGACTGAAGTAAGTTAGTGAAACGTAGCACAGAGAACACATTCTGTGTTTGATTCAGGATCGAATGGATAGCCAATGTAGGGTACAGTGCAGCGGGGATGTGTACTCTGAACGTGGTACTCTAAGGATGATCTGAACAGTTGTGTTTGAACTTTTGGAATTTTCTGGAGTAGATATTGAGACGAACCAGACCTGAGTTAGAATACTCCAGTCTTGAGAGTACCAATGAGCGCACAAGTGTTTTAGTGGTATCAACGGAAAGATATTTTAAAAAAAAGGAGCTGATATGTCTCAGCTCAAGATATGCAGCCTTGAATATGTTTATGACCTGTTGGTGCAATGCGAGAATATTGTCTAGATTAGATCGCTCTGGTGGCAAAGTCGTTAGAGCGTCCGCCATGGAAGCGGGGGGTCGTGGGTTCGAGCCTTCGCCGAGTCATACCAAAATGCAAAAATGGTACTAACAGTTGCCTCGTTTGGGTCTCAGCTTAAAGAAGTTAGTGCTAGTACAGGTCGGCCTGGTGACAGAATAATGTGGCTGGATGATAGAGAACATAGTACATGTTTGAGACTTGATGTCCCAGTGCCAGGCATCAGTATAAACTGCCGCACTGCAGACGTCGTAGCGATATGACTGAATTTTGTTTTTAAAGCTACGTTAAAAGTCCCAGTCACAATCACACTGTCCAGATTAACGTCTAGGTTACTTACTGAATGTGTGAATTTAATATTGGTGTTGCCGATATTTATTGTTTCTTGTAAAGGATCTGAATAATAAAGTTTTTGTGTTGTGGTGCGAATGGCCTCAGTGGTAGCACCATTATTCTACAGCCCTTTACGTGTTAACTATGATTTCTCATCTGAATGGCGCCTCTCTACCCCTTGGATAGTAGCATCAGCTTGGTTGGCTAGATTGTTATGTTTGGGTGTAATATGCATACAATTGGTAAGACACTGAATGATGGTATATGACACTTGATAGTGGCTGAATGTATAGCATGATGTGAAATTGTCAAAGAACATACCCCTGTTGAACACCACAAATCCATCAACTGTGCTGGATTGTATGCCATTTCCATATACAATGTGCGTCATGTTGACTAAGTATGACTTTAACCACAGTAAGTCTGTAAACTACCATCCTTATGAAATTTTCATTGCGCTCCAAGAAATAATTGTTCCAGAATTCTCCTAATATTGGCGATGCCAGTATTTACTAACAGGTGTGAAATTTCATCATCAGAGAGAAATGTATAGAGACCAAAACATAAAAAATAGATTAGATTACATAGTTTCCACGATCCCTATTCTTATTGAGATTTGATACAACATACAACTGGTAAGATTACATACTTCTCTGTATTAAAATGAGCAGCGTATCGTGTCATTGGTCATAGTTGATAGGAAAAAATAATTTAGTAAATCATAAACTAGAATTGAATGTTATAAATTAAGTTGGAGGATACCTAAAGATACCTTAAGTGATTAGCCCTTGGTCCTACTTTGGTGTAAACTTTGATGATGACCTTTTATGACTAAATATAATCATGCTTGCATTACGTATCTCGTTTATACAAATTCTCAGTATATAAATACTCTTATTGAGTGAACATCGTATAAACAATATCACATGTGACGTACGTCAATAACATAAGCCAGTGTTTAGTTAACTGTTGTAATTCCATATATCGTTATATTCTCTAACATATTTAATAACTTACTAATTAGGAATATATACTTAATTTAAAGTTTGACTGCAATATAACGTCATTGTTGAAACAGTAATCCAGAGGCATCAATACATTAGTTGTCATTTACTATATAATTATACTCAGTTTTAATTTACATCACTCGATATGTTTGACATTTGCAATGTCCTTCTGAGTGAAGAATGTCGAAGTCTAAAGACTGCAGTGCTATAAAAATCCCTCGGTGCCCTATTAGGGTGACTAAAATATTAGTCTAGAGACTGCACTAATCGATAAATGGTAAAGAACTCTGATTCAGATGAATAACATATTAGTCAAAAGAATGTTGTCGTTTTTCTAAAGCTTAAAACTATTTTACAGGCCAAAACCAGCTAAATGTATCGGTCAGTTTAATTGGTGGAGGAAGAATTCAGAATTAAGAACAACCGTCCTACAATACGCTACCGGGAAGCTTTCTAACAAGCACATATCGCATTCACTAAACTGTTATACTCAATTTTATTTTGCATCACTGTGTATGTCTGTCATTCTCAATTTCACAAAGATGAGAATAAGAATCAACTTCCGGTCACTATTTTCATAAATAAGTTTAATCTTACCTACTCCTTTCTTCACCGTATAAAATATTGTCCTTGTTCCTTTTTGGGAGTGAGTAGGACTACACATTCAGTAGCATTGATTGGTCTGCTACGTGTATCCTTTTAAATATTGATTCATTATTTATATTTCACCATAATAATGATGTAAACAGATGAATGGGAGACATCGTGTCAGTGGCAATAGCATGCACATGGATTACAAGAAAGTGAGGTCCGTAAAATGTTCTTTAAGTTTATAATAGTTTTACAGCAATGACTATCGGTAAAAGACCATATACCTCTTATTATTGTGATACATTTTAAACTACTTTATCGCATTACATTTTTAAAACAGTATTCGTTCAGTTAGATGCTTGACAAGAATCACAAAATAATACAAAGAACTGATACTGTTTCAATGACTAAATGAGCTATCTTTATGTTTTTTAAACATATTTTGATGCTCAAAAAAGTATTGATTTTAATTAAAACCATTCATATTTTACATGGAGGTGGGGATCAAAAGTCTACGATTAAAAGGTTTAAACACTACCAGCAATCATCATTGATAACAGTGAAATTTGATTGTTTTAAAATAATTTATATGAATATACTTATACATCTGTTTAATTCGAACACTTTTGAGGAACACTATGTAGACAGATGAAGGGTTTGTTTATACTGACATTACTATCATATAAAAATAACTATATCTTACCTTCACATTATTGTACTGCGATTCAAATTGTTTATATAATCAATATAAGTTGTGCATCATCTTCTAAAGATAGTAATGAAACAAGTAACAAACGCTAATGTAGCGCGTATATCTGACTGATTATTTTATAATGGACATGGAAATGGAATAAATTGATTGAGTTATTAACTAAAGCTCGACTGAACAGAAGAACAATATGACGAATACCTCAAACAACCATACGTTGAGACTGGTAGTTCTTACATAGAGATGTGTCATCTTTTAAAATGTTTAAATTAATGAAGTAAACAATTTCAGTCTGTAAGTGTTGAAAGAGGTCGTTTGACAGATCAATAACAGAGTAGTCTAAAGAGTTCAGATCATTAGCATTTCATTTCAATATGAGTGGGTTCGAGTTTTGAGATCGCCCATTGTAGATATATGAGAAAGCTGCTAGTAGCATCACAAGGCTCAGAGATGATATCTTCCTCCACACATTTTACTGGCCGCTAATAATAGCCTATCTTGTGCTGAGAAATGGCGATTAAACATAAAAACAATACCTTCAATTAGTATGTATAAACTTCGTTATATATGTAACAGACTGTGTAGATTAAAAGGACAATGCTATGCTGTCAAATATGAATCGGGTCACTGGAGTTTGTGTCGTTATGTAGAGCTTAGAGGTCAAGTATATTGATGACGCTTGTTATTTCAACGTAAAGCATATCATAATTAGCTAAAGCTACCTTGTGTTGTGCATGTGCTTTCCCGCCCGAGAGAGAGAGAGAGAGAGAGAGAGACAGAGACAGAGACAGAGAGACAGAGACAGAGACAGACAGACAGACAGACAGAAATAATGAGAAAGAGGGAAAGAGAGAGAGAGAGAGAGAGAGAGAGAGAGAGAGAGAGAGGGAGAGAGAGAGAGAGAGAGAGTAACGTTTCTGTTCAAATTTAAAGGAACGTGTTCAAATAGATGCCACGTAATATTAATGTGTTATGGGTGGTGCACTTTTAATAGTAGTATTGTTTTGCTTTGTTTAATATTTGGTAAATTTTGCATTTATTCACCAGTATACTTGAAGAGCAAGGCAGATTAAGACCAAATAGTATAGTAAAGATCCATTAAATACTCCAATAACTACATATTGAAGATGTCTGAGTGCCCGATTTAAACCATTTAACTTGAAAAACTACATGATACAGACTTAAACTCAAATAATGGCAGATGATGTTCAATAAATAAGGCAACACAAAATTAGATGAATCCATGCATATGGAAGGGGAAACATATTCTGTATAAATATCCAGAAAAGAAGCCTGACTAAATTCTAAAAATGCCATCTATACAAATAAATTTCATGTTTGTCTTACTTAGTATTCCTTTTATTAGCTCTATTTTTCCAAGGTTATCTTAGTGTCTGTCAGTATGTTTCATAATCAGTAATACCTTCGTTATGTTTACTAGATGGAAATGCCGTCTAGATCGTAGTCATTTGAATTTAGTTGTGATATCTTGCATTGTGATCCTTTGGTCCTATTCTACCTAATGTATACACATTCAGCTAATAATTTGCTGTAATATGTATAGGGCATATGCAATTTCAATGTAAATAGTAATATAACAAGTTAGAATAGACCATTATTCTTACAATAAAATCATAATTCAGTATGAATAGGATACTAATATATATAATTTCATGTAATGTCTACCTGGATATAAATAAACATGTTGTTAGTAATACCATCTAAATTTGTTTAAAACGTTTCAGTTAAAATATTCATCAATAATAATGACGTAAAATTAAAAATATTAGCTTTTTCATTTCAGCGGACATGTTTTAGATGTTTGCTCAGTTTAATCATTTCACTAAACGTTTAAAGTTTGATATAAAAAAATGCTGATTAAAAATGACCCAAATATATTCAGCTTTCATGCTGCGCTCAAAAAACGGCGGATCGAAGTTTACTACATTTGATTAAGTGTGGAGATTCTGTGCGCGTGATGTTAACAAACGATAGTATTTGATGTATCTGATAATGCCATACTAACATCAAAATCATCGTGGAGAAATATTGTTTTTGATGCATACGAAAAACACTTATTGTTAATAATAAAAATCAACTTTAATAAACATATTCTTGATTACAGACCCTTTAAACACAGTCATGACAAAAACTGCCAAGGATATCATTGGCCTTCATCGACCAAAGACAAAACCCTGGGTTACAGAAGAGATTCTGAATCCGTGTGATGCTCGAAGAGATCTCAAAAACACCAGACACAACCGTGGCAGGGGAGTACCGAGAATAAACAAGAATATCAGAAAACACTTGAAGAAAGCAAATAATATTGGATTGAACAAAAGTGCATATAAATATATAACAGTCTGAAAAAGAATAACAGCCAAAAGGCATTCCAAATTGTGAAAGACCTCACCAGACAGAAGCTTCCAAGAGTCAGTACCATTCAAGACGAAAATGGAAAAGGCCTCACAGAAGCAAGTGACATTGAAGAAAGATGGACTGAGTATTGTAACGAACTCTACAACAAACTGTCCACAGGAGACCCATAGGTAGTTACAGTTCCAAAATTCACATATGAAGATATGATTACCCCATTCTAAAAGAAGATGCGGATTCAGCAATAATAGGACTGAAGAATGGGAAAGCAGCTGGAGTAGACAAGGTCCCAGCTGAACTTATAAAAAATGGTGGGGAATCGGTGATAGAGCTACTAACACAAATCTGCAACAATATCTGGCACACAGGTGAATAGCCAGCACAGTGGGCATAATCACTGATTATAACACTCCCAAAAGAGGGCAATCTCCAGCTTTGCCAAAACTTACAGAACTCCTAGTGTGATCAGCCATGCTAGTAAGGTGATGCTGAAGATCATCTTGAACAGACTAAACCCAAAATCCGAAGAAATAATCGCTGAAGAACAGCAGGGTTCCGGAGAGAAAGAACCACAGCATAACAAATATTCAAACTTAGGGTTCTCTGTGAAATGTACTCACAATATCAACAAGACCTCAATCACATGTTCATAGATTTCAAAAAGGCTTTTGACAGAGTGTGGCATGAGGCATTGTGGACCACAATGAAGAGGTACAAGATGGGTCAAACGTTGCCCAATACCATCAAGCAGCTATTCGCCAAAGCTATAAGTGCAGTTATTGGTCAAAGTTCTGTGGGGGACTCATTCACGACAACAGTTGAAGTACGGCAAGGCTGTCTCCTGACACCCACTCTTTTAAACATCTACTTAGAACGCATTATGAATGAAGCCCGGGAAGAACTCTGTGTGACTGTCAGCACTGGAGGGCGAAACATCACCAATCTACTCTTTGCAGACGACATCGATGGGCTGGCAGGCAGTGAAGATGAGTTTGCCATATTAGTGAAGAACCTGGATGAAACATCTTCATGATTTGACATGGATATACGCGCCTAGAAGACAAAGCTGATGACAAATAATAGCAAATAAATCCCAACGAAGATTAAAATCAGAGGACAGGAACATGAAACAGTGGGTCAATTCAAATTTCGTGGTTCCATAATCACCGAAGAGGGATCAAGAGCAGAAATGTTGTCACGAGCAGCACAAACAACGGCAGCTATATCAAAGATGAGATCCATCTGGAGTGGCAAGAATATATGTCTGAAAATTAACATCATACTATTGAGAGCACTAGTCATCTCAAATTTTCTGCATTCATGAGAGGCCTGAATATTAACTGCGGAATTACAACGAAGAATCCAGGCACTTGAAATATGATGCTACATAACAATCCTTGATATCTCTTACATGGACCACATCACAAATGAAGAAGTGCGCAACACCATCAGGCACAAAGTAAGCCATTATGAAGACCTCCTCACTACTGTCACAAAGAGAAAGCTGAAATGGTATGGCCATGTCACTAGAGCCAACAGTCTATCCATAACAGTAATGCAGGGTAGCGTCCAAGGTGGCAGAAGGAGAGTTTGACAGAGAAAACAGTGGACTGACAACATCACAGAATGGACCAGGGCACGTTTTGCGGAGACACAGGCATTGGCACATGATCGAGAAAAGTTGAGGAAACTGCTCATATATTCAGGATCAAAGTGCCTCAACGACCACAATAGGTCAAGAGACTAATGATGATGATGAATACAGGTATGCGCCATTCATGACCATGCACAAACAAAGATGATTAAAAGCATGTAAAACTCAATGTACGATGGTAAATAGAGAAAACGCATGCTACATTGACCTTTCGACTGTTTCATTATGTTATAAAAGAAAACTAAAATGTAGTCAATTTCTTCAAGAAACATCATTAGGACAAAACGTTTCATTTGGATTTGTTGCCTTAGCTAGAAACCAAACATACATAAGATGAGCACGATGGAAGCAGAGAATCGTGTGTATCGTTTGCATTGATAAATTACCATCATCAATACGAGTATTAACTTTAATATGAATAGCTTTAAAAACAATGACCAACTAAGGACGATAATGAAATGACGTCATAAGAATGACCCTCATTTTGTATCATCTGGAATGGGTTCGATGAAAGTAAACTTCACATTTTACGTCCAGATCGTAAATTTCATCTTAAACGGATGTAGGGTATATTTAAGTTTTACCATTATATATACGTGATGGATTCTGAACAGCCACATGTTGATGATATTGAAAATATATGGTCGGACCATTAGATCAAATCGGAACAACATGCACATATCGACCAGTAATGAAGTGGAATGCAAATACACATCCATCTCGATAAAGTATCCATCAATTATATTGAACTCACACCATTATTTTGACTAGTAAAGGAACATCTAGAGACATGTAATAATCAGTGGCACAATGTCGCATGCCATGAGCAAGTTAATCGTGGTCCAAGCAGAGAACTAGTCAATATGTATTTGCGTATTCTTCATATGATTTATTTCTGGTGTAGAAGCTAATGAAAAAGTATATGATAATGATGTAGCAATTTTTACGATTTTTTTACCGTTTTGTACCATTCGTGTGATCTTGTGCTGTTACAAAAATCTCGTTATAATTAATTATACTGCATTTTGTTTCCGAATTTAGGGTTTAATTTAATTCTCTGAATATTTATTTCTGGCGTAGAAGCGATCCATTATTGTGATCTTGTGCTGTTCCAAATTTGTGTCATGTATACTGTCTCAAAATTCATAGCGTTTTCTTCTCAGAATTCGTAATAACTTCTGTTATACTACATTCTTGTCGTTTTTATACCAATTTCTACTGTACCAAATTCATAATGATCCAAATATTATCATCTTTAACAACGTTAAGTGTAATAATGCAAATTTCCTCTTTTCCCAATGTTGTTTTTATATTTTTATTCCGTTCCTTGTCCTTAGCCTTGACAAATATATCCCATTTGTTTTCAAAATGAAAGTGGATCCAAAAACTTGAGGATGTTCATAATTAATAGATAGAGAAATAGATTTAATATGAAAAGTAATATTGTAACCTCAAATTTTCGGTATTAAGAACAGAGCTGTGATATATGAGTAGATGGAAGAGCAGTTTAAGAGTCATAGGTCACTAACTTGTCTTGTAATGCTTGTTGTGTTTTCAAGGGCGTTGGGTATGAATCTCTTCAATTATTTCTTCATTGCCAAATACATGTTATGTATCTGACTAGGCGAATTTGTTATGCGTATGATATATATATATATATATATATATATATATATATATATATATATATATATATATATATATATATATATATATATATATATATATATATATATATATATATTATATATATATATATATATATATATATATATATATATATGTGTGTGTGTGTGTATGTAGAGAGAGAGAGAGAGAGAGAGAGAGAGAGAGAGAGAGAGAGAGAGAGAGAGAGAGGGGGAGAGAGAGAGAGGTTCAAATTTAAGGGACCAAAATGTAATAGTACAAGCTGAAAAGCATAGCATTATTCCAAACAGTTTTGTCGTCAACTATTTTATTAGGTGTGTTTTGTGGCCACACACACTTGTACTATATAAGGCCAATGATAATTTAACTTAAATGTGTTTATGACGGGTATTTTAAAAAGCAAACATTTAATTTTGGCCATTCATTATGATACTTATTATTACTGTTTTAGCATGGAATAATCGTTGCTTAATTTAATAATCGGTACCGAACTAAGTCGTTAAATCTGGCTTTTGGGTACTTATCTGGAAAAGAAGAGACAGTAATTGTCATCATATTAGTGCCACTGATTTTCTCATTATCTAATTAACAGGTAGCAAATGTTGTCTCAATATGTAATGATTTACGTCACAGATAACTACATAGATGATACTTCATCTAACACAGCAATCATATTTGCAAAACAAATTAAGCCTGATGAACCTTAAAAAAACTTAGCTGTATCTACTTACGTAAAGTCATGATGCATGTTTGTGGTGAATGTAAATACTTACCGTAACCTGAAAAAGAAAAGAAAAATTGCAATTAATATAATATCGTTATTTAGACGCACTACCATAAGATCATGTTTTATTTGCTGTAAGAAATGTTCACAATCGGCATTCAATTGACGGACATCACAATACGCTAATGGACACCCGGTAAATATAGTTATCTCTTGTCTATATGTATTTTAAAAACTATTATCATAAGACTACTAAAACATTAATGTAAATACAAAATAAAATGCAGTACAAGATGAATTAATGTATGCACCAAAAAAGTACATCTGACGATTAAAACACACATGTGCTGTCTTCTTGTTCGCATACCTGAATTGCGAATGCATACAGAACTTTACAGTATTGCTTGAAAAAATACATATATAAAATAATCTTTTATGTGCGTTTTGTAAAAGCGTTGAATATACCTAATACATTAATAAATTAGTATATACATACATACATACATACATACATACATACATACATACATACATACATACATACATACATACATACATACATACTTACATACATACATACATACATACATACATACATACATACATACATACATACATACATACATACATACATACATACATACATACATACATACATACATATATATATACATACGTACATACATACATACATACATACATACATACATACATACATACATACATACATACATACATACATACATACATGCATACATACATACTGAATTTTCTAGAAAAAAAGTGTAATTAATGATCCTTATGGAGTGCACATGTGTGCTGATATTTTCAGAAACCCTCTTGATGCAGTTTGATTTTCAGCATGAAAGTGACAACCATTTGTAAAGCATGTATCATTGTGTATGAGACACCACATGACTCTTTCTTTTTGGATACTGAATGACATAATGTTGCAAGTTCAGTGCAATTTGTACCATTTTTGTAATCTTCTGTTGTAACAAATTCGTGTCATTTCTACTCTACCAAAGATGTTCTCATTTGCCCTGCTCAGAATTAGTAGCATCGTCTATTATCAAAATTGGTGTCATTCTTATACTAGTTAAAATTCATTTAATTTCTCCTCTACTACATTCTTAATTATTCAAATATTATGATCTTTAACAAAATAAATTGTAATAATAATGTCATTACTGTCACATAAGTGGTAAACATGTGTTTGTTTTTATTTTACTTTGACAAATATATACAAAATATATAAAACTGAGAATTGGATCAATACACTTGGCGATGCTTCTAGATAATAACAAAGAGAAAGGGATTTTCCAGGCGTATACTATGATGACACTAAACTCCTACGTTATTCTGGATTGATTGTCTATGAAGGAACATAATGTGCAACAATATCAATACCTTTTTACCCACGAGATTAGTAAGTATATCGAAGGGATGCAAATTCAAAACACGTTTCACTGATCCCTTACTTATGTAATGCCTGACGTCGAATAACATTTACAACAGCTATAAATTATAATGTCGCCTCCAAATGTATAATAATATATCATGCATTACAGCTGCCGTAGCAATACGTTGACCCGTATTGCCTAAACGAGCAACCATATTTGACTAACAAATCATAATATGTACTTCAATAGTTCCTCTATTGTTTACATAAACTGTACACATATCTTCTTTCCACAAACCAAGTTTAGCAGCATGAATACTAACATTAATATAGGTAAGACCGAAATATGTTAATTAACTGGTACTCCAAGTGTCGCAATATCTTCAGTACCACCTCTGAAATCAAACCAGTATCGAATGATGATGGTATGAAATATCATATCACGCAAGTAAGGCAGCGGTATAATTAAACCATCCAAATAACCAAATTTAATATTAGTGATCAATACTTGTCAATGCGTTTACTGCAGATAGTTTTAAATCAGTAAAATGAGAAAAGGAATATTGCAGCCTGAGGTTCTAATATTAAGAACACAGCAATGCTCTATCCGTAGACCAAAAGAGCAGCTTAAGAGTCTCCTGCCTTGGTGATGAGTGAATTTTGTGATGTCAAAGCATAGGGTCGTTTTTCATTGTCAAATACACATTGATCCTATTTTGTTAACTAGGCGTGTTTTGTAGGCGTTTGATGGATATATAATTAGACAGACATCGATATATGGATAAATAGATGCATTTACATACATTAATACATACATACATACGTACGCACGCACGTACGTACGTACGTACGTACGTACGTACATACATACATACATACATACATACATACATACATACATACATACATACATACATACATACATACATACATACATAAATGCTGGGTGGATGGTTATTAACTTCTATTAGATAAATAATTATCATAGTTTTGTTTTGATGTTGTTTTATTTTTGTGGGTTTTTTCAACTATTGGTAGCATGACTCAGTGCAGCAAAATATGATTAAATGCAGCTGTGACATTGTTCAAGTATTGTGACAGTTATAACGTTGAGCAGAAACAATTTCCACTACCTTATATCAATAAACAATATATCTGAGAGTCGGTATCTGTTAGAAAAATCATTGCCATTATGCAACAAAACAAACCTATTGTCCCTGAGCCATTTACCACACATTATGCATACCGGATGTTACTGTACAGAACTATACCGCTAACAATATCTTTTGCTTTACAAACAACTAAACAACAGGTGAAGATACATTGCGTACGTGCAACAAGCCTCTACGGAGCCTCTTATTCTATAGAGAATATCATACATATATTTATACTCTAGATTAAAAAAATGTTTGTGTTGTAAATATCTTTATCATCGTAATTCTACTTTTGTAATGTAGATTATTATTATATTTACACTAAAATATGCTAGCTTGGTTTTGTACAGTACGGTAGAGTTTAATGATTACTGATTAGCTGAGGCTTAAATATTTAACTAAGTAGGTTCGTTTGGAAATACACGTACAACCAGTGGCTTGAATAACATGTATGGCTGTAATTACTAGTGGATTAACATCAGCCGTATATTAGCCAAGTACGGTAATTCATGTTTTTCTTTCATTATCCTAGAAGTTGAGTTAGAAACAATATCTGTTTCACTTCATGACAGCACTTATCATATGAGCCATGTAGCATCCTTAGGCATGTGGTCTTATCTTCGGCGATCGACAGTAACAATAATAAATACTGGTAATCGAGAAAAAAATATATTTTTAAGCTAATTGATGATTTCCGCTCTCAAAATATAATTAGCGTTTTTGCTCAAGCTTAAATATATCATAAATTGGCACAATTATAGTAGAACTGATATGGCTTATCCGAGCCTTAAAATACAATCAAATTTTGAGTTCACACTGGCAAATAATGTGTTATCAGAAACCATTAGATTTGACTCGGTATATGAAAAATCTTTCACCGGATATCTGATATTATATTATTTACTGATTGGGTTCGATTTTATTGCTTCATTCACTTAGGTTCACTGGATCAAATTTTAGATTTCCTATCAATTGCATTAACAAATTTTTATCATAGTATATTCCCAACAAATTGCATATAAATATGAATACATTTTGAAAGTTATATAAATCATACAATTAATAACAATTCATAGGTTTCTATAATAAAATGTTTCTTTATTATATAGTGAAGTTATAAAAGGCAAACCTTATTACATTATCGAAATTTGAATGACATATATTAATACTAAATATACCTAATGACATATAGTAATATTAAATATACCTAATACGAATCGACCTTGACAGTAACATAGTGCAAATTTCAACTTCATTTTGTGAATGAGCTTGCAGATAAAGGTTGATAGTTGAAACGGTAGCCAGTTGTTGAATTATGAAACATACGCAAGACATTGATTTAATTGCAGCTGTGCCATATAAATGAACTATTGCAAAATAAACTCTGATATAGCTGCCTTGTCGCATACAAACATATTTGAGTGGACTCCAACGTTTCAGTCATTAGAAGAATATTAAGACTGGATGACTCGTAGGTATATTGCATTATATTGACACCATTGTACTCGAAATTAATTCTTGTTGACAAAATCGTATTTCTGCGCTTGAAGGATCCGTTTAAAATATGTGTTCATGTCTTATAAAACTATAAAGATATGTGTTTTATAATTAGGCCACATAAGGTTTGAGAAATGTTGTGAGGCGACATTCCATAAACGGTTGCATTGTCTGCATCAACTGGATCATCACATTGCTTCAAATAAATGAAGATATTATGAAATATAGTGTTGTGTTATCTGTAGTGTACGTTAATAGTGCAATACGATGCTATGATTATTTCCATGTATAATTGTATTAGTTTATATACCCTACGAGACAAACATATATTTACCGTGATATTATTCATCTCGTATGATATTGGTTATTAATGTAAGCAACTACAGATACGATGAAAATTTGAAGTATCCACATTAAAACTTATCAATGAAAAAATATATTTAAAATGGTACTTCAATTGCCTATCTCGTCATTATACCCCATGCGTAGTTGGCTCAACTTGAGCAAATTAAAATATTTTTCGCTCAATATAAAGGTCTACCGGAGCTATTCAAAGTTTTCATAACAAAAACATATGACGTGTGGAGTCAATAATTTAAAAATATATAAAACTATGAAAGGAAAATGTTATTGCTAAATTAACATTTGCGGAACTTTGCATTAAAGTGCAAGATAAAAATATCCCTAATTATTGCAAGTGCCAAAACCCCCAGATGCAACCACATACTAATTTTCAGATTATATACTTATATTGAACATGAGATTCATTTTGTGCAAATAGCTTTAAAAAAACCGTTACGTTACAAAGTGATACAAAAAGAAATAGGCACCTGCACCTTCTGTGGAAGACGTCAAACTTAAGAAAGGAAAGGGACTCA
This sequence comes from Unio delphinus, assembly GCA_029339505.1. Lineage (NCBI taxonomy): Eukaryota > Metazoa > Mollusca > Bivalvia > Unionida > Unionidae > Unio > Unio delphinus. The sequence continues at coordinate 152,924 of JAQISU010000056.1, forward strand.
AATGCGGCCCTATATAATGACACTGATGAAATAAACACACACACACATATATATATATATATATATATATATATATATATATATATATATATATATATATATACACACACACACACACACACACATACACACACAGGACAGGAAAACTACCTACCATCTTAATTAAGTTAATCATTACATTACAGGCACTCCAAAAAGTAGTTAGTCCAGCATTTTCCTACTACGGGGTATGACAGCATTGAATGATATGTGTTTAATTCAATCCTACAGAGACAAAAGAGTGTAAAATTCAACATAACTATATATTCGATTACAGAGTTTCAGCATTTTCCAATCGAGTAATTATATACAAATTTGATACAACATGCAACTAGTAAGATTAAAGTATTTTGTGTACAAAAATGAGCAGCGTATAGTAACATTTGTAACTGGTCACAGTTAAGGGAAAATATTTAGTTTAGTATAACATACACTAGAATTCAATGTTATAAATTCAATGCTACATACATCTAAGACATAGTCCAATGTTTAGTTAACTTTTGTATTGCCATAGATAGGTTAAGTCTCTAACGTATTTAAAAATCTACAACTTACGAATATATACTTAACGTGAAAATTTAACTGTACAAAAATGTCAGTGTTGAAGCAGTACTCAAGGGACAATATTAAGATCGTTGTCATTGACTTCACTATTATACTAAAAGTTACTTTGCATCACTCTATACGTCTCTCATTGCAATTGCTCTATAAGTGAAGAATGCCGTTGTCTCAAGCCTACTTTGATAGGTAAGTTCATCTTTGCCTGGATATGGTGACTAAGGTATTAGTCTAAAGACTGCAATAGTTGATGCATCCTAAAGTACCCTGGCTAGGATGATGAACATATAAGTCTATATAATGTTGTTTATTTTGTTGTCGTAAGGCGTAGCTCCATTTTGCATCAGATGACATGAATAAGAATGAATGAGAAGAAGCCGGGAAAACATCAGAAAGAAAACCAATCCTCGAGAATATTTTTGCACACTTTGTCAAATACCCACATTCGGCGAACACGAGACGCGAACCCGCGGAGACAGAGGTGCGATGGCAGTGATCTGTATCGGTGAGCGCTTTAGACCGCTTGGCCACTCGAGGCACCGTCTAAAGACTGTAACGATATTCAAACCGCGATTAAGATCCAGATAAGGCGATTCGGGATGTTTACTTCTGCGAACTGCAAAATATTTAAAACTTAATTGGAATCAAACTCGCACCAATGATAATTTAATCTGTAAACGATGCAGTAGACATTTGGTGTTTATATATATATATATATATATATATATATATATATATATATATATATATATATATATATATATATATATGACAAATTATTCCACGTTCTTGAAATAGTCTTTTAATTCAAGTATGCATAAAAAGACTCGACATCAGCGATTGGAATGTTCCCCTTAAAATGAGCAGTCCTTAAAATGGAATTAAAGTGGAATTACATGACATATACACAAAAAAAGAGTTGATCGAAAATCTCTCTCTCTCTCTCTCTCTCTCTCTCTCTCTATATATATATATATATATATATATATATATATATATATATATATATATATATATATATATATTACAGCAGTCTCTATACAAAAAAGAAAGGGTTTTACAAGTGTGTACAATGAAGATACAAAACGTTTCATTTAATATCCAAATTGATATTCCAAGAATTTCTCCTAACAATTTAATACTATAATGCTATCTATTCTTTTTGCAACTCGCTGGCGATTGCAACTTGAATCTTCAGGAGTAGTTAAACGATGCTCTATCAGAAAACATAGTTGTATTGGCTCTAGATGGCAACGTTTGTTATCTGGACAAAAGTAACAAACATTAGTCGCAATCTATAACATTAAGGCAAATGGAACTATGGATCTTTTAATGAAGTTATATTTTATTAGATAAACAAGTATCAATGTATAACATTTGAACTTTAAATAATTGAATTTAAATATTATAATTACCTGCAATATCATTCTAATTTCTATATAATAAAATGTTGTAGCGAACGCGGCATCATTTTTCAAAACGTTTGAAAGCGAACCTAACAAAGCAATACCATACAGCGTAGACAGCATTTTCCCATTTATATATTATTACAAATTTAGAGATAGTACGGTCAAAAACATTATACTGCATACGGTAAAAATCAAAGGCGATGATAGTAATAGCTGGCATATGGATTAGAAGCATGTGTAATCCGTGAAAAAATCATTGAGGTTGATCCAAATGTATAAACTTTCTACACAATGCGTATCGCCAAACAGACCCATTGCTTCATGTTATTGTGATACATTTAAAACTACTTGAGCGCTGTACTTGAACACGATGGGCCATATGGCAAACGTGTTTCCAATTCGTACGTGGTAGTAGAAGTTTTATTGTGCTAGAATCGAAATAATAATATCATAAGACAAACTTCATCTGAACTTTGAATGGTCAAAAATTGTTAATACATATAGACGCTCATCATAATTATGTTTTCAAAGTAATACGACTCTATCGTCATAAACTAAGTAATTGGAAAGAACGTTTTGAATAATTCAGTATATAATCTATTTATCAAAACTTCAATGCCAGCACTGCAATCTAACATTTGTATAAATTAGGACTCATATTATCCAACTAGTTTATTACAAATCCAGAACTATAATATCTTAAATGCGTTATATTGGTGTTCAGCATGAGGCCAACTTTTGAAGGTAATGACCTAGCAGTAGCCTTGACTGTGATTATGTGTCATATTGTTGATGTTACACAATTATATAACCTATACTGACTTTAAAGGAATTCGTAGTCGCATAGTGTAACAGCATTTTTTAATTCTAACTATTAATTCATATAAATAAATCCGTTCAAGAAAAAATTCAATACGACGTGATCGCGGCCTCTAGTTAAGATGTTTAAGATAGGAACATATAAGTTTGATACTCACTACATCATATATAAGAAATTAAGACATTTCACACAAATTAAGACACAATTTCCGAACTAGGACGTGGATCGTACCTTTATTTCCATCACAATTAAATACGAACTGTCATACATAATAGACTTGGAAGAATTTTTGCTTTCTAAGTTTCTCATTTGCGTGGACGAGAATTTGAATATACATTTCCCATAACTTCACTAACATGTTCAACATTATTGTTTAGCGGTCTCAATCTTGATTGCAAAAGCAGTTTAAAATTAATACACACTGCATCAGGCATTATTTCTAAACGGAAAAAAGTGCTCTTCATGTTTCATGATATTCGCACATAGTACTCACTGGACAAAATGACATTGGTAACCTTCATTTTATGATGGAATCACATCACTGTCAAAACATATTACGAGACCTTGTAAACTCTCTTCATAGTGAAACTTTACAAGAAACAATATTTGGCATTGATCTTAAATATAAATATCTTCCATTGGCTGATCACAACGTAGTACACTTGACGTAAATGAGTATAATATATTGCAATTTCTACAAGAATGATACATGGATGGAGTAGAATATACTGTTTTAAGGGCTCAAGTTACGACCGATATGACCCAATCGAAAGCAGTCTAAATATGAAATAACATACAAAGTAGAAAGATGCGTTTATGTGGGCAGGACTATTTCCTAATGAGCATAAGAATACTAGTAAGGTTTTTTTTTTCGAGTTCATACTGACAACCATTCTAAAACCCTTTTATCAGTGGATTTTTTATTGACATGCATTTGAAAAAAAATCATTATCTAAATTAACGCCTGAGTCTTTAATGCTGATTTGAAAACGCAACATTCAAACACATTTAAATCCAGAAATTATTGCCGCTAATATGGCTTTATCTACATAAACGTTTACATTATGTATCGACTAATATATATAGGCTGACGCTATTTAATATTTTATACCATGATGTTTCCATGTATTATACTATGGGATCCTGATGCCATGATTATTCGATGGGTTTTCACTAGGTTTCATCATACCCTGGTGTCTCCATAGGGGTTTCTATAGGACCTGACTTAAAACAGCAAGTTCCTAAATTATCTCGATTTGTCAGCACGAGACACTTTAGAAAATGTGTATCCAGTGGGTTCACACACGGATGCCAAACATTTAATGAAAGAACAATTTTCTTTCTCTATCTGATTTCTATTATTTCTATTCCACGTCTATAATATAACATTTGACGTATACTGTCTTTTCAAAGAGAACATATTAAGGTCGTTGTTATTGGCCATGTAAAATCATGTCTACCTCTACGATTGGTACATATTTGACATGTTTATCTTACCTATAATAATGTTACAATTAACACATATCAGTTGTCAGGTTTATTGGATATATAAAAAATTGCAAACAATTCTTAATAAGTGATGCACTCTGCCAACTGTGATTAAATATTAGAAAGGATTTTGCAATTGTTCTAGTCTGAAACTAAGTAAAGGAATAAAACTATCAAGCATAGCAATCTTGTTCCAATGATTTATTTCCCTAGATCACTTAAGTGGAAATAAAGCGTGATAATAGTGTTAGATGGGCTGGTGTGACAACATCCATGATATCTCAGAAGTATACATTCCAGGTAATATGTGAATGAAATCCCAATCATCCCAAAGTAGTGTTTTAGTCCTACTCAGCAACCCACATTTTCAAAATCAAGTGAATAATTTAAATACAAGATGTACCCTATATTCAAGAAGAAAACAATTAAAATTAATTGCAAGCATTATGAACTTTATAATAATTGGAATCTTATATGCATCCCTACATGGTCTTAGAGTAGCAATAGCGTTTCCAAGACGAACTTTAATGAATACCCTTAACTGCAAACACCTTCGTCTCTAAAATCCTTCGAATGTAGAGAATAAGGCTGTGTCTATATATATATATATATATATATATATATAAGTACCATTAGGCCTAAGTTCCTTAGGCGATGTAATTTGAACACGCTTTTAATTTTAAAACTACCTGATAACAAGTATAAAGATATATGTTGCAATGTTTTCGCTATCGCTATCTTTACATCGACGTTTTCAGGAATACATTGTTGAAATCAATCAGTATATGAGCTAATGCTATTAAGTATCAATATAGGTAATAGTTCATCTGATAATGTACACAAACATGTCTCTGAGTTATATGTTATGCCAATGAAGCATATTGTTTAAAAGACGAGTATGCCTTGTGGCTAGTCTCAGCACCTGATAAAATATAAAGCGTCCTAACATACGAATATATATATAATAACAATACGCAGAGGGTAAGATAACGCATGTAATATGTGTGTTCGTGTATGTAAGTGTGTTTATATGTGTGTGTATTTGTGCTGTGTTTTCGTCACCATAATTAAAATTGCACATGCGTCTTGGTGATTATGAAAATTACTATTCATTCAGTTCATACAAGACCTTTCGACGACCCTTTAAAATACGTCCGGAAATGGTACCAAAGTTGGAAAACGTGAGCACGTTCAGAGTTACAATTGTTATTGTTCTCAGTGTATGTAGTGGCTGCCATTTAACAGTGGTCTCTATATAATTTAGAAACGTGAATGTACTCTCATCGTCGATATCGACAACGGTTGTGCATCGGTCTTCTAAACAAAACATATGCAGATTGTTAATGGACTGAAACAGATGCATTAACGTCGGAATTCATATCATTCTGTACAAAGACATCGGTATGATATAAACGTGAAAATCTGCGACAAGAAATGGTTCTAAAAGGTGAGCATGTCCACGTGGTATATCGAACTCGATAATATTAATCATTAAAAATACAAATAACACGTGGGTGAAACGTGACTTAGGTAAACAGTGTCTACTGTATGAAGCTCACAATATAACTGATGGTAGATCTCAACCAATATATCACCGTTAATGTATTAGTGTAGAACTACCAAATTAATGATAAGAACTATCCCACCGTGAATAAAGCAAACATTCATTTGGGCGTACTTATGTTTGTATGTTATTAAATGATCTACATGGAAGTACAAGACCCTCAGTATCATTGCGCGAGGATATAACTCCTTCCTGCCTTATCTCCCCGTACAAGAAGTAGATGACGAAATGATATCCGTTTAAATGAGTATCAATACATTTATCACGCAACATATGTCTCGTGGTTATGACTTTTGGTGTGTGTTAGGGATCAGGAAGAAAACAAACTGCGTACATTAATTCCGGTTGTGCTTCATATCGTGTGAGTGATCATAAATGGTTGCAACGTCATCAAAAGAAAGCATAATTACAATTCCAAACATGAAAGAAACCACAATCGTAGTTTCTCATGGATTCAATGGTTTTACAACATCTCACCAATTCCGCTGCCCTGCATCTAAACATTTCAGCTTGCATAATATATTCCTACCAGTATATGAGTATTTTCTAAAAAAAAAGATTTAGTGACTCAAAATTCCCACCAATCGATGCTTTCTTTTCTATGACACGGGGAAGGTTCTACACCGAAACATTTGCTCATGTGGTTTGATCCATGTTTTGGACGTCAAAAACTGTTTGTCACAGATTATATTTGCAGCGAGATACGTTCAAGGTGAGGGAAATCCATCGACGTTTCCTAGTAGTGCTATTATACTGTCATGCGCGTGTAGAACTTCGATACCATTTATTATTTCGAGTTGGCAGGAAAGTTAGGGATTGCGTTGTTGTTAAACACCATGGTTTAGCAGTTGATTCTGATGGACATTCACCGGTATCTTTTGTCGAAAGTGGAATATGTAACTGGATTTCAGGTATCATAGTAGCCAAAATTTTTTTACATAGACCTCAGAGCTAATTTTTTGCGAAATAAGTATACTTTGTATCCTACGTCAGCATGCATGTCACACACGGTCACTTAGAACAATATTGGATTAGGACAAAATGGGGTACTATATTGCATTTAAGAGAGATAACTCTGCTGGAAATATACGTGGGTAAGAATTATCTGGTCACATCCGACCCAGTTTAAAATGAAATAATTCTGCAGCAAGTACAACGTGTAGGAACCCACATAACATAAGATAGCACAAATTATCAATTAGACTGGACTTTTAAAAAATATTTGAGATGCGATCATACTAAAATTATTTTATATGGCAACTGAAACTTCATGATACGCAGAATAAAATAATCTTCGTTGAGTAACGTACTAGCGCCCTCATGTTATAATATAATGTTATGACACTCTATGTCAAATGTATCTTACTTTTAATGGGCATAAATCATCATATTATATGTAACTATAATCAAAAACATTTTACAATACACAGTTAATTATATGGCGCTAAACAAACTCTTTTCATCACTATTTCTTGCGATCATTCTCTCCTATGTATTTATTCGATCCATCCTTAATTTTAAATCAATGTGAACTATCATGTGTGTGTGTTCGTGTAGTACATAATGTATTTTTAATTACTATATTCATATGTCAATTATTCAAGAATTGTTCTGGTTTTGTGGTTAGCTGTGGTTCGTACATATCATCATATTTGACTAATATTTCTTTTTTATATTTGCATACTAATTAGGACAACAACAGTGAGGTTTCGCATGGCCGAGTTAGATCCTGCGAGAAAATGCTATCGTATGTGGCCCTCGTTCGCACTCTCTCTCTCTCTCTCTCTCTCTCTCTCTCTCTCTCTCTCTCTCTCTCTCTCTCTCTCTCTCTCTCTCTCTCTCTTATACCATTGCTTCTTCCACTCTCAGTTATCGCATGTGTTGGGTAATTGAAACACCTGTTATACAAATCCTTCATCAATCTCAGTGCATGTGTGTTCAAATATCTATATATGGAAAAATCATTAACATTGGCCTTTTCGCTAAAGACAAATATTAGTAAGTTTACAATAGGTTGACATCATACAGTGGTATGCGTATGTCCGTTATAGGAACGTTTATGCAGACACGTATTGCCCCAAAACATAGCTTTGTATAACTGAAGACCACATTAATTATCTTATCTCCTCTCTCTCTCTCTCTCTGTCTCTCTCTCATCACTTACATGCTTCATCACTACTCTTGCTACTGCTTGATATTAAAGTAGATAATACACTCTGGATGGGTTAGTTATTGTTTAATGCCATGTAATTGTTTATATCTCCAGGTCATGTGTTTCGTCTGTTCATTTCACCCATTTATATTTTTTATGCGAAATGTATTCTCTAAATTAGAGCTGTACCGATTAATCGCCCGTACGCGGAATCGGGCCGATTATTAGCACAATCGGTATAATCGGGTATCGGCAAAAATAATCGGTGCCGATGCAAATAATTTTTTTAAATACCCAATTTTTCCTGATAAAAGTTGTATATACAGTCGCGTTTTGACTGACCGTAACTTAATCCTTTGTAACACTAGAGCTCGGGATATATGCAGTATGCAAACAAGTTGCTCATTAACTAACACTGCTGTATAGTCGAATAACCATATATCGAGATAAACACATCCAACCATCAATTAATCTTTTGTAACAAAGAGATTGCTCTAATAAAGTATTTAAAAAGAATTTATCTTGCTGCCAGTTGTGCAAAATTTTCAACTCCAGCGTCCGGTAACATTTGTAAACTGCAGTAAACCATACTAAAGTACATGTCGCTAACCGCCATTGTAGTGCCAAAGTCATGTGAATAGCCAGTAAGATTAACATCAAAGGGAGTAATGATGGATATATACACAGTCAATTTTGAGGTTTGTGTTTTTTCTTTATCTTTATGAAAACTCACAAAACACCGACCGTCCTTATGTCCCAGTGAGAAATTGTTTGAAAGGGCTTCAGTGTAGGTTTGAGTACGTCGTCTGTCTTTCAGTTAATCCGTATTGCCTGGAGGGTGAACGAACTCATTGTCTTTAATACTAGTAAGTGAGAATCATTTCCGGATTTTTTTAAAACATTTTTTATTTCTTTTGTTAGTGTTTCACCAAGCCACAATCTGGCAGAAGGGGTGGTCTCTCATAAGTCATAACAGGTTTTACTGTACCTTTGAAGCACCGACATATACTAAACAAATAAAACAATTCTATATCAATGTTTTACAATTATCTGATGTTGCCGCAGCAATAACGAGTATTTGTTGTTGTCAAAGCAAGCCGACGACCTTTGTTCATAGAAAGTCGGCAATAAACTCAAAGCATTGCCTCAATTTACATAGTGATTAGAACATATTTATTGTGCCGCGAAACTTTCCTGTTTGCTAAAAAAAAAAATCGCCCACACCCACGGTCTGTGGACAACAGGGTAGTAATTTATTTGGACACATTGTTTCAAGAGCCCGAATTGATTGGATTATTAATAATCGGTCTCATAATCGGTAACGGCAATTTTGATAATCGGCTATACGCGGTATCGGCATAATCGGCAAAAAGTGACATCGGTACAGCTCTACTCTAAATGCTGGTATATATAATTACATGATACTATACATGTGGAAAAGAAATGTGGAAATTATCCAAGTATTTACTGACACACGTGTTACTATAATCCGATTATATCTCTGTTTTCTTTATTTCTCTTTTATAGTTCTTTTGATTCTGGTCCATAGGAGTTTGACTACATAATACTATTTACCAAGTCCATAATTATCTGATTATATGCTTATATGTGCATGCACGTTTATGTATCTATTTAAGGAAAAATAGCCTTACCAATGACATTATCGCTGAAGAAAAGTATTGATATGTGGACAATGGTCTGACAGCATGCAGCAACTTATTGTAGTATGTTTGTTATAGAAGCGATTACTTGGACTTATATTGCACCCAAAACAGAGCTTTTCATGACTGAAAACTGAATTGATTATCTTATTCTCTCTCTCTCTCTCTCTCTCTCTCTCTCTCTCTCTCTCTCTCTCTCTCTCTCTCTCTCTCTCTCTCTCTCTCTGTTATATATAATTGAATGGCATGAATGAAGAATGACTTTTACCGTATCGTTTCCTAACAAACAAAGTATATTATTTATATTTGTCATATAACAATATGTATAACATTTTACAGAATAATGTCACAAAAATATGCTATTTATACATGCCATGTAAATAAACGGAAAGAAATTTTCAATATTATAATAGTAAGAAGAAGAATAAGAAAATAATATTATGATAATACGAAATTAAAAAAAAACAATTATATATTTAATAATAAATATAATAATAATAATAATAATCAGAAGAAGAAGAAGAAGAAGGAGAAGAAGAAGAAGAAGAAATAAATAAAATGAAGACTTTGTATAGCGCATAATCTTTAGAAGCTCTAAGCCCTTTACAACGTCTATAATGATATAAACAGAAAAAAACAATAACCATGAAATTGGAAAACAAAGAACTGCTGAAAATGTTTAATGTAGGAAACATTATTTGATCTTTATGTTTGCTATTGCAGTCGAAAAGGTGATTTGTAAGAGCACTCTTAAAAAGGATCACTGGGTCTTTGTGTATAATTTCAATGGGAAATTTTGTTCCACATTGCTAGACCCTGGAATGAAAAAGAATGTTGTCCAAATGAATTTGTTGACATCGTGGGGATAATGAGTATACGATTGACAGAAGAGACATGTGCACGTATGGGTGAGGCCAGATTGGTATGTTGGACTGGAGTTCATCAGTGAAAACGTAGCATAGAGAACAATTTGTGTGTTTGATTCTGGATAAAATGGCTAGCCAGTGTAAGCTACAGAGCAGTTGTGAGATGTGCTCTGATCGTGGTACTCCAAAGATGATCTGAACAGCTGTGCTTTGAACGTTGTGAAGATTCCGGAGTAGATAATGAGACGAACTAGACATAATCGAGTTACAATAGTCCAGTCTTGAAAGTACTAATGAACACACAAGTGTTTTAGTTGTATCAATTGAAAGATATTTTCCAATGGAGCGTCTCAGCTCACGATTTGCATCCTTGCATATGTTCAAGCTATGCTTGTGCAATGGGAAGTCACATAGCTAGCTGCAGGTCCCGCCAAAATAATGGAATGTAAAGGACGCAATGTCAGCCCTAAATAATGACGTTTATGCGATATATATGTATACGCAGAAAGGGAAAAAAACAACCATCCTAATCCATGTAATCATGTACTCCAAGCAGTAGTTGCTCAAGCATTCTGCTAATATTGGGTATGACAGTATTTAACAATATTTTTTAAATTCAATGCTTCAGAGACAAACGATTGCAAACTTTCACATAACTATATATTGGACTACAAAGTGGATACCCTCTATATTCCACACAAAGTGTTATGTACAAATTTGATACAATATACAAGTAGTAAGGTTAAATACTATTCTGTTCTAAAACGTTCTGCGTATCGTAACATTTGTAATTTATTATATCGTAACATTTGTAATTTATTATATCATAAACTTGACTTGAATGTTATAAATTGAATTTAAGGATACCAAAGGTTATTAAATTATGAGCATAATATTGCACAAAACTTGATGATGACCTTTTATAACGGGAAAAATAATCATGTTTGCCTGAAGTATCTCGCTAATAAAAATTCTCAGTATATATAAAACCTCATTGCATCACTCTAGCTTAAACAACATCGCCTGTGACATACATATATGGCGTTGTTTAGTGTTTACTTAGCATTAGCATTGTCATACCTCGTTTTAGTCTCTAATATGTAATAACTTCCTAATTATGAAAATACAATTGATTTGAAACTGTAAAATCACGTTCATGTTGAGTCAGTTGTAAATGAAAAATACCAAAATCGTTGTCATTGACTAAATTATTATATTCCATTTCACTTTGCATCATTCTATATGTCTGACATTCGCAATTGTAGTAAATACTTTCGTAGTAACGATTACAATGATAGGTAAATTCAAAGGTGACCAGAAAATGTGTCTAACGAATTAGTTTAAAGACCGCAATAAACGATAAATCCTAAAGTTCCCAACCCTCTATGGATGAAGAACAAATTAGTCAATATACTGTTCTTGTTTTGTTGTTATAATATGTAATGTCATTCTTCAGCACATTATAGGAAATACATTTATGCCAGCAGAGCCTGTGCAACGCATTTTGGTGCCCTAAGCGCGATCAGATATATGGCGCACCCTTCCACTCACGCCCTCCGCCACCCGCCCATCATGAAATGAACCCTTAGCCCTGTGCCCTTATGCCAGCACAAATGATGTAGGACGAACCCAGAAAATCATTTGAAAGAACTACCGATCATCGAGAAGCGACTGGCAAGCTTTCTCTCATACCCAAACCCGAGATTTGAACCCACGCATACAAAGATTAGATGACAGTGATCCGTATCGGTTAGCCCTTTAGTCCACTCGGCAACTTGGGGCCCCATCTAAAGATTGTAATGATATACCGCGAATAGGACAGTAATACGGTGATGACCGGAGGGTTACTATATGTTGGTGACTGCCTGATGCAAGATACTTAACACTTGATTGGACCAAAACTCGCAACAACGATCATTTAGTGTCTAATACGCGGTAGAAATTTGGTGTATCAATATTCGATGTATGACATCAAATATTCTACTTTGTTGAAATTGTCCTTTAATTCACACCAAGCTACACTAATATAAAAAACTGGCCATCTGCAGGTTTTTCTTCTTGCAATGTTTGCCTTGAAATGAGCAGCAAATACACTGGAATGAATGTAGAACTACAGGACAAATACAGTAAAGAAGAGTTAATTGGATATATATATATATATATATATATATATATATATATATATATGACGAAGCCGAACTGTGTACTCGAAATGATTATCAAAATTGCGGATTTGGATGTAAATAATCGGCCAATGATGACAAGAACTAATGACATTAATCTTGATCAAACTGCTAGCAGTTGGGTTCGTCCATGTGAATTGATATCACGGAGAGTTCCAGTTGCAAAGAGCACTTCGAGATTACTAACAAACTAATGTCAAGGAACAAATGGACAATACTTCCTTCTCTCAAGTAGCTATTTCTGACATGTTTGCAAATGTATTCCGTGACAAGGTACAAACCATTCGAGATAACCTTGACAACACGATTTCAATTGACTCGTCCACACCATATAGTTGCAATACAGAATTTCAGGGACAAGCGATAGCAGCATTTGAAGCTGTTTCTATGGATTTAGTACGGACAATAATGATGGAGAGCGCACCAAAGTCTGTGAACTTCATACAGTTCCAACATCACTGCTGTTTGAGTGCATATATTCAATATTTTAATCACTAGCTGATTGTATTAATACCTGTCTTTAATCCGGGGAATTCTCGTCACTTTTTAAAAAAAACTACCCTCTGCAGAACGATAACGATTTACATAACTACCCAAAAGTTTATAATCTTCCATTAATTTAACAAATCTTAGAATTGTTGTTCTAACCCAACTTGTATCTCATCTGAATTCATAAAGTTTTTTTTAGCAATCTACAGTATGCATATCGACCTTGCCACAGTTCTGAAACTACTCTGATGAAAGTAGTTAATGACATTTGCTCTGTTTTGGATAGCGGAAATATGTTATTCCTCACCCTCCTTGATTGGTCTACAGAACTTGACACAATATATCATGATTCGCACTGCACCATCTCTAGCATGGATTTGGCATTCACAATACAGCCCTACTGTCGTTAAAGCCCTACTCACTCAATAGGACACAAATTGCATTTGCAAATGGAATATACACCTATACAGTTGATCTAAGTTGTTTTGTTCCACAGGGGTCTTCTCTTGAACATGTACTTGGACATGTACTCTTCAATCTATACCGTCAGCCGTTCAAGTTTCACAGTTAACCACCCAGTGTCTCACCAATAGTATTATGACGACACCATAATATATAAGTATAGATACCCAAAAGAAGTTGACGCTACCATCGAAGAAGTAGAGATATGTATTCCGGTTGTGAAATCATAGATGATATGTACCAAGCTGCAGATTAATGATGATGAAACTGATGCCATTCTGATCACATCATAACGAATTTCGCATTCACATACTTTGCCTCAAAAAATAAATAACAGCAACACCTACATAAAATTCACACAGTAAGTGCGAAACCAAGGTGTTACTCTGTATAGTACTCTCAAATTGGAACAATATGTCATGAACATATGCAAGGCTGCCTATCATGAACTGAGACGTATCGGCTCCAATCGCATATATCTTTCAGTTGATGCCACTAAAACACTTCTGTATTCATCGATACTGTCAAGACTGAGCTAGTGTTACTCAATTATATTTGGTTCTTCTAGTTATTTAATCCAGAATATTCAAGAGTTTCAAAACACAGCTACTCCGATCATCCTTAGAGTACCACAATCAAAGCACACCACCTGTACCCTCCGCTGCCTACAAATTAGATCCTGTATCAAACACAAAATGTGGGCTCTGTGCTACATGTTACTGACGGGTTCGAGCCCAACATTCACATATCAGTCCTTTCTAACGTGTACACACCTGCTAGATACTTGCGATCCTATTCTGACTATCGCATACTCATTAATCCCACTATGAAAGCGATGTCTTATGGACAACGTACTTTTGCATAACAAGGTTCATCAACGTAGACTGAATTGTCCATTAAACGTCTATAGAAAGACAGTCATTCCTTTCAACAGTGCTCTTAAAACGTACCTTTTTTGACCGCAAGAACAAACTTGTCTACCAAATAATGTTCTCTACTTTGAATATTTTAAACATTGTTTGTGTTCTAATTACATGGTCTTTACTTTTTGTTTGTTTTATCATATCATTATATATTTTCTAATGCGCTTAGAGCGTCTAATGATGTGGCGCTATACAAATTACTCATTATTATTATTATTAGTAGTAGTAGTAGTAGGAGGAGGAGTAGGAGGAGGAGGAGTAGTAGTACTATATGTTCATAGCGATTGTCGAAAGTAAGCATATTCTGTTATTTTACACTTCATAGCTAATAGAGGAAAAGTATTATAATCTTCCTTTCTTGAAAGTGAAAAATTAGCATGAAGTAGTATTGTATTAATTTGCAGC
This sequence comes from Unio delphinus, assembly GCA_029339505.1. NCBI lineage: Eukaryota > Metazoa > Mollusca > Bivalvia > Unionida > Unionidae > Unio > Unio delphinus. Next base: position 167,943 of record JAQISU010000056.1, read on the forward strand.
TCATTAAACAATATATAAACAGCATATTTCTTCAAAACGTTTACTTAAAAGTAATGTGCATGAAGAAGAAACGTAAAAACGGTGAACAACATAAACAAGAAACGTACAATCAATTGAACAATAACTAATGTATGTCTGCACTAAATTGCCAATTTAGACTATCATTATCAAATTGTCCTGAAAGAACAGCGTTTTCGTTTAAGAAGTGCATCTGTTCAAAATGTGTATGAGGGATATTTCACTCCCCCACAGAGAGAACCAGTGTAGATATAATCAAAAAAAATTTCACATGTATGTTACGGTATGGAATCCGCATTATGTCCTCAGAAATACTCTCCAAAATGTGCACACCTGTTTGAGATTCCTTCATAGATAACCGAGGACAATTTCTGTATTGTTGCATTCAACATCAAACATCAGGTCGAATTTTGGCAATTGTTGTCAGCTTGTTTGTATCTACTCGGAACATCAACTACGGTGGCACGTATCTGCAGCATGATACTGTTAATAAACACACATACAAATAAGCGCCACCGTAGTTGAAGTGTGTTTATTAACAGTATCATGCTGCAAAAATAATATATCAGCCTGATGAACTTGATTAGGGATGCTGACATCAAAATGTGCGAAATTGATTTGTTTAGGCGGTGTTAAATAAATCTGCCATATCGCCTGTTTGGATAATTAACCAATCTGCTGCAGTGTTATGTTCTACTTTAGCGGCGTTTGCGAGTTTATCGATTGATGATTTACACATCCGGTATCCGCTTGGGGAATAATAAATAGATTTCCATATTGTTATTAATTAACAGCAAACAGCATTAATTTACTTTGCATCGCTGATTTTATCAACCACGAAGCTAATTTTCCTTTGAAGGATTTATCAGTGATTGAATTCAACGCATGAATCAATTTCACATCTGCGTTTTATCTGTGTGGAAGATAGTTACTTTTATAAGCAACATCATGTGGACGACACGCCTTATTAATAACGTTTATTGGATATTCGCCAGGTTGGGGTTGGACTTGGCTATCTATCCGGATATCGAGTCTGGTTCCAGGGCCACAACAACTATACCCTGGAAGGTATTTATCTCATGAATATTTAATGCCCATGGATTCCCCGGAATTTTCGTCAATGCAATATTACATGCTCGTTTTGTTTTTTTTAAATAATTACCCGATTTCATGGAAACAAATCTAAATTTTTTGTACCACATTGAACACACTTACCAGCAAGTGCTGATCTGTTAGTGCTTGTTGTAATTGTTGTCAAGTCATTTGTGCTAATACGCGTCTTACATTTCACACAATATAGATCCATAATTTATTTATAATAACATGAATGTAATTAATTTGAAACCAACACTGTCATTGTTTTTGGATTTTGTCTGAATTAGTTTCGGTCTCCGTAGAGGCCTTATTTTTGTTTGAAAAGTTTGTCTATTTACTCTATCTCCGTAGAGGATAGCACCAGAGGAGGCGAACCTCACAACTTTTTTCGACAAAATTGATTGAAGCCTCAAAACGAAAAATAGAGCCTTCCTGCGAATCTCATATTTTAACCAAAACAAAAAATAAGTCTCCATTTAGCAAACGGAGACTTTTCGATTTTTCAAACATCCGGGTCGCAACGATGTTGTCATCGTCCCCTCTGCTGCTACAGGTTAACAAAAATCATTGATGACTTTTCACGAGGGATTTTACGATTTCAACCAAATATTTGATCAAGTCCGATACGATATCGTGTCCGAGGATCATGTAAATTTATTGTTATATATCCGTGTGGGGTTGACTGAGCATGACTAAAGAAATTTCGAAATTGATTGAAGTCCATATCAGAGCACCATGTCCGGCAAATATTTAGTAGCGTATGTGTATCAACGCCGTTGAATACAGCAAGAATATTAAAGTTGTCTCTGATCACTTTTGGAATCTGAGTGTAGCGTTGAGTGACATATATCACGTCGGTGTTTTTTTATGCCTGCCTCGGGAAAATATTCTAGCTGGGTTTTTTGATTGTCTAACATCACATCGTCGTATACGACTAAATTGTTAATGCTCCCATCAAGGTCATCCACGGATGGTGCCTCGTCAATATCAGCTATAAAATCAATGACGTTCTCACCTTTAATTTCTGATGCATTCTCGCTAAAATCCTTTAACACTTCATAGCATCGTTGATCATCTACGCTAGGGGCAATTAAATACAACTTATCCCACTTCATCCATCTTATTATTAAATTGAGCAACAATTGCGTCTTGCCGGATCCAGATGGCCCGATTATAATTGCTCGGATAGAGTTTGGTAGCGCTGCATGATGCTTAACTGGTTCTCTTGCTTTAGTCGCTGGAAAATCAATTATATTCATATCTCTATACATAAATTATGTATCTATATTGTTTGAAGTGTAAAACGCGTACTGGCACAAATGATGTGACGACGATTACAACTAGCAATAACAGATCTGCACGTACTGGCAGATGTGCAACATGTGGTATAAAAAAGTTTAGATTTGTTTCTATGAAATTTTGAGATGTTTTTAAAAAAAAAAAAACGAGGAGGTGATATCGCAGCCAAGTTAGCAAAACTCCCTGGAACGCCGTGGGCAAAGTATCCAGGAGAAAAGCACCTTCCATAATATAGCTACTGTGGCCCCGGAACACGATTAGATATCAGACTTGATGATCAAAATCAACCTCGACGTGGTGAAGAACCGATAAACGCCATTAATAAGGCGTGTCATGCTCATGATGTCGCATATAAAAGCAGCAATTTGCAACACAGGCATCTCGCAGATGTGAAATTAATTCATGCGTTAAATGCTATTCCTGATAAATCTTTCAAAGAAAAATTGGCTTCGTGGTTGATAAAATCAGCTATGAAAGGCAAATTGATGATGGGCGATGGTAATTAATAATATGGAATCTATTTATTATTCTCCAAAAGGATACTGGAGGGGTAACGCTGCAATCAATAAACTTGCCAACGCCGCAAAAGTGAAAAAGGCCACTGCGGCTAATTGGTTATCCAAACAAGCTATATGGCAAATTTATCTACCGCGTCCTAAACAAATCAATTTCTCGCATTTTGATGTTACCGGACCCAATGAAGTTCATCAGGCTGATTTATTGTTTTTACCACATGATAACGGTTACAAATACGCGCTAACCGTAGTTGACGTTGCGAGTCGATACAAACAAGCAGAACCGCTAAAAACAAATCATCACCTGAAGTTGCTTCTGCATTTGAAAAGATTTATCGACGAGGCCCACTACGCTGGCCAAATATATTACAAGTTGATCCTGGCAAGGAATTTCAAGGCGCTGTTTTATCAGCGATGAAGCATCACAATGTCACCATCAGACGGGGGCATATTGCACTTTATCGCGATCAGGCAATTGTAGAAAGATTTAATCGGACTCTTGCTGAGCGGTTATTTGGATATCAATACGCAAAAGAATTCATCCAAGAAAAGCAATCCCGTGAAGGTTCAAAAGGTTACCAGGGGTAGTTGCAGCGCTAAATAACGAGATTACCAGAGCAATCAATATGAAACCTAACAACGCAATAAAAAAGTATATACCACAACCACAGCGGGATAGCGTTTCTTAGCCAATTCTCAGCAATGTCGCCGTGAGATATTTATATGAACCAGGAGAGCTTAAAGGTGGTTAAAAAAGGGCTACTGATCCTATTTGGAGTGTCACTACGCATAGCATATCTACTATAACACGATCAACTGGTAGAGCTCCAATCTATAAATTGGATTCAACTGCTCCTCAGCGGGGTTTTACACGCGAACAATTACAAGTGATTCCTGACGATACTCAATGGTCTTAACTAGCGCCGTTGCGTCTGTTGCACTCAAGACAAGTCAACATCACATTGTTTTTGACATGACCGAGAATGTTATTTTTTCTGTCTACGGTAAATTGGCGAGGATCTTTATCCGAATAACGCCAACGCATTATACAATTGCAACTCGCGCAGTGATTATTCTGTTGTTGCTTCAAAGTGATTATTAATTCAGCATCAATGTCAAATTCTCGTTTTTTTTTGTCTTCTTGTTTATATCCGGAGAGTTTTTTTTATTAATGATGCTAACATCAATATCATCCATTGTGGTGTCATCATCGAAAACAATTCCTCAAAGTTGATTTATTTGCCTTACTCTAGACACTGCAATATAGACTAAATTTTACCACTCAATGCGAATATCAACTATCCAAACAATTGTATCCGCGATGGTTAATCCCTGCGAGGAATGTATCGTCGTTACATAAACCAGTGTCCATGGCGATTTATCAGCACGCAATGCATTTTCGACAGCACTGATATCAATCAGCACAATATCATTTAACACTAGTGTTTATCTTTCGGGTCCCGACGAAGTCACACGTCCTGGAATTTCAACTTCAATATTCTGCCGCCGTGTACCATAGGGTCTATAACACAGCGGCGTTGGAAGTGTTGGAAATTTTTCTTTGTGTAATTCAAACAACTTTCTCTGAAGTTTGTCTCTGACTATCTTTCTACTTGCCACTACAAAATCGTTTGGTCTCCATTCTTCCCAAAATTCCCCTATGGGAGTTTCAGGAATTACTTCTCTGATTATTTCACATTGGATTTTATCCGGTTGTAATCTAATTAATTTCTTGCCTTCACGCAATTGTTCATCAAGTGCTCTATAGTTGGTATCGATTTCTTCATAATACTCAACAAACCCCTTTAACCAATCATGTGGACACGCGCCGACAAATTGTGGTGGTTGGCCATGATCTCCACACATTATTACCGCTGTATTCTTATGCAGCAACCAATCAAGAAACATTTTTAATACATCTAACGAAACCGTACATCTCATCCCAAATAATAATCGCGGGGATGAATTTTTCACCCATTCTTTCAGGGGTCCATTTGTCACCGTTCTATCGAAAAAGCAAGTGCTGATCTATTATTGCTTGTTGTAATTGTTGTCAACTCGTTTGTGCTAGTACGCGTCATGCATTTCACACAATATAGATCCATAATTATTTATAATAACATGAATGTAATTATGTTTCCACGACAAAAACACAAGAACCCGTTAAGTATCATGGAGCGCTACCAAATTATATTCGCATGATTATAATTGGACCATCTGCAAGTGGCAAGACGCAGTTGCTACTTAATCTAAAAATGAATTGGGTTAAAATGAAACAAACTGTATTGGTAGCACCATCTGTAGATGATCAGCGATGTTACGATGTGTTAAAGGATTTGAACTAGAGAGCAAACTCAATATCCGACAAAGATGTTATTGAATTTATCACTGATATTAAAGAAACACCGTGTTGATTCTATTGATGAAAATAGTACGTCAGTACGTCTGACTCACCGAATCTAACACAATGCTTTGCTTTACAAACAAATAAACAAGTGAAGTATCATTGTGACTGCCATTTACTTATAAATCACATGTCAAAGAAATCCCACAAATTAAAGTATTTACAATTATTCACGCTGACTCGTATACTGCTACCTGCCCGTTATTTACCCCTCCTAAGCGTACGCGCAACAAATCCCTACGGAGCCTCTTATTCTAGAGAGAATATCATACATGTATTTCTACTCAACATACCAAAATATTTGTGTCGTAATTACATTCATTACCGTAATTATATTTTTATAATGTAGATTATTTTCATATTTACACTTAGCTAGCGTGCACTTATGTGTATGGTACGGTAGAGTTTAATGATTAGTGATTAGCTGAAGGTTAAATACTTTACTGAGATTACTAAAATGGAGGTTCGTTTGCAAAATATATGCACAAGCAGTGGCCTAACTAATAGGCATGGTTGCATTTACTAGTGGATTGAAATCTGCCAAATATAAATCAAGAACGGTAATACATATTTTTCATTCATTATCAGACCAGTCAAGTTAGAAACAATGTTTGCTTCACTTCAATGTATCACTTATCATATGAGCCATGTAGCATCATTAGGTATGAGATCTCATCATCGGCGATCGACTTTAAAATGTCAAACTTAGAAACTAGCCTGTATATAAGCCGACCACCCAGTTTATACGCGAGTATATACGGCGGCAGCTAACGTTCTCAGTTCTAAAATCATTTAATTGGCAAACCTTATAGAGGAAAACATATCCTCTAGATTTTGTTGGGACAAGAGGCCATATATTTTTAAGCTTATCGCTAAATTCCCCCACTCAAAAGATAATTAATATTTTGGCTAAAGCTTAACTATAGTATAAAGCAGTACAATCATAGTAGGTAAAACTCATTCGCGTATCGGAACGTTAAAGAGCGAAATAAATTTTGAATTCACACTGGTGAACAATATGTTATCGCTAACCATAAGCGTTGACTCGGTATCTGCATCAGCTTTCACCGCGAATGTGTCCTGCATCTGACGAAGCCTCTGATGTACAGTTCTGCGTTTGTCGTTGATTATATTGTTACTAGAAGTTAACTTTGGGTTATTGATGTTGGTTTGAAGGAGGGTGATCTTCTGATGAAACAACTGCTTGATCTTGTCACAGTTCGGATCAAGCCAGTATTGATGCTTTCTGGTTCTTTATCCTAGGATTTATGAAACTTTGCTGTAGACCAGCTCACTGAATACCGCCCACTCGGTCTCCAAATTCTGAATTTCGATTGAGGCTGACTTCAGACGTTATTCCAGACCATGCATTAGAGACAGTTTGGTACTGGAGCAGTTCAACTTGGTGGTGTTCTGTTGAATAGGAGGCTTGTTTCGCTGGGAAGTCTTTTGGGATAAATGCGCTTATGGAGCTTGGTGATGTTGAGATTCAGGTCTATCCAATAATCAGCGCCACACATGTACTTGGTCACACGCACATCCTGCTTGTCCCCCTTTCTGACAATGACATTTCTTTGCCACGTCTTTGAGCCTGCTTGCATCCATGATGTCCGGTTACGGATAGGTAGGTGAACGACTGTATTGGTGATCAGCAATGCATGCTCTTCACACGTCTGGAACAAACTGAGACAGTCGCCTTTAAAGTGTTGCATTCCGTGCTTTGCAAGCAGTGCATCCTAAGCAACGTGATCACAACATGCGTTTGCATTGAAATTGCCAAGAATGCTTATCTGCCTAGGTAACTTCTGCAATCAAGGCGTGAAGATCCTAATAAAACTTTACCTGGATTTATCATGGTTGAAGCATATGAATTTATGACTGTAAGGTGCTTTCTTCCAGACATGAGGCAGAGGTTCATGGTCACGCCACGCTTGCATCATGATCAACAGGTCATTATCCGACAAGACATGCATATTAGCAACCAGTTACATCATATCTAGCGGTTCCGACATACTTCACGAGCATACATAAAACATTTTGCACTATGAAGTAGACCGATGACAAATCTTGTCGACATGTCAAGACAGCCTGAGCCATTTAACAATTACAAGCGAGAGCCCATTAAAATGTCAAAATGACAATAGCTTATCTTACCATAAATCATCAACACACAAGTCAAAGATAAAACGGACCGTAATTTGAAGGACGAAGGATAAAGCACATTGAATCATGTATTGCCTTTCACCCCACAACGGTAAAAAAAATAAACAAGAAATTTAAAAAAGCAATTCAACAATAACTAATGTATATCTGCACTAAATATCCAATTTATTATATCATTATACAATTTCCCTGAAAGAACAGTGTTTCTTTTAAGAAGTGCATCTGCTCAAAATGTATATGAGGGATATTTCAACCCCGCTGTCACAATACAAACCAGTGTAGATATAATTTAATTTTTCGCATGTATGTTACAGTATAGAATCCGCTCAGTTATGTCTCCAGAACACTCTCCAAAATGTGCACACCTATTTGAGATCACTTCTAAGATAACCAAGGAAAATTTCTGTATTGTTACCTTCAACATCAAACATTAGGACGAATTAGGCAAAACCGTGTGTACTACGTAAAACAATCGATAATTTACAATTGTATTTTTCAATTATAAATATTTACCATTCCTCAGCCATTATTGTTAAAACAGTTCCAAAACAAAATATAATTGATTTGGTCACAAATGAACAACTTTAGTTTCGTATTAGAGAAAAGTCTTGAGAAATCTCTAATTGTTTTAATAAGAACAGTATTTGCTCAAAGTTTTATGAGGGAACTTGCAGGCATACACACAGCAGACTAGTGTATATTGACAAATATTGCTACTTTAATAAACTTATTATTATGTCGGATCTAATTTATATCGTTATAAACGTTATCCTCTCATACGGAAGTAAATCCGCGTGGAAAAGTAAGTAAGGGCCATTATTCAACCACATCACAGAATTTGGACCGCCATATACTATCGCGTAAAGTACAAAGGGGACCGTTGAATGTCTGCACCCAATAAGGTAAATTTTAGGATTATCACGTATATGTACGGACCTGATATTAGCAATGACAGATACTACTCTGAATATTATCCAAAACCCAATTTAACTGAACGTAGTGATCTAGAGTATGATATTAACAAAAGCCTTGTAAGGGAGACACGTATTTTTAATTTCTCTTCAGATATATATATATATATATATATATATATATATATATATATATATATATATATATATATATATATATATATATATATATGTGTGTGTGTGTGTGTGTGTGTGTGTGTGTGTGTGTGTGTGCCGCTTCACGGGTAGGAATAAGATAAGGTGGTTGGAATAACGCTCTTAAAAAGGTTACAAAGTGTTTAAAAGACTTTGTATCAATTTGGTGTCTGCCAATGAGATGTATTTCAAATAATGTTCTACTTTCTTGAAAGTTTTATTGTTCACTGGTTTTGTTGTTCCTCGCTAAATGAGCAGCCATTTAAATGGATTAGGGTGGAACTGCATTACAAATAAGCTCTAGAAGAGTTGATGGAGTGTACATATGACTGAACCAAGCTGTATATTCGAAACTTTATCAAACTGTCAGATTTGGATGTAAAGTTCCGCCCAAAGTGACCATAGGTGCATATGCTAGTTTTAATGAAAATATGAGCGGTTAGATGCTACCACTTAAATTGATAACACTAGAATTCAACCTTGTATTTTAGTATCTTAATTATAGACAAATAATATGCTTTTCTCTTGCGTTACCCCAAAACAATTTGTTTGCTTTTTCCCCCAAAAGCACGCATGTTAATTAGTGATAATTTATATATTTGAGTTCTCGGCAGACACGACTCTCTCAGAATTGCAATGAGTCTTTATTTGGCTATCCGTTCTTTGGGCTCTCTAATTATGATGTATAGTCACAAATTAACAACGCAATATTTTACTCATGACGAATAAAACATGTACTTTAACGCGTCTCACCTATTATGTTTATGACTTAAAATCAAACATGGTAGGATTCTTGTTCATTGGACATTTTGCATAGTGAAATATTTACAACTCGCACATGATATTGCTTTAATGTGTTCTTATTAAAACATTCAATATGGTACACAAATTTGAGTTGATTCTGTACGCCATGTCAACAATAATAAGGATGAAGATTTTATAACATAAATGTAATAGAGTAGCTTAGTTATTGACAAAGCAGAATGGGATTTTTGAAGTATTTACCATGATCAATGTAACGATTCCATTTAATATCCACATTGAAAATCGACGTTTTTCTGTATATATGTTACTTTTAAATTGTACTATTATGCAATAATTTTGTTTTGAAACTCGCTTTCAAAGTTTGCAATCTGGACGAAAGTATCAAAACGTATTAAGATTAAAAAATGAAAGGGAATGGAATTATGCTAGGCTATCTTAATGCATTTATATGCTATAATGCAGATATCTCAAACACGCTGACCGTGACCAATATGCGGCCCGCCAAGCCGTATTATGTGGCCAACAAACTGTTTGATGTCAGAAGGTGAGAGATAACAGAGGTAGTGCGGCCTTTGGGCCATTCAAAATGCTCTCATTCGGCCATATGGGCAGTTAAAGCGTGAAACATATGCTTTTGTAAACAAATGATATAATCACTAGGAATATCATGATAAATTGCATGAAATTATGTGTTGTACCTAAAACTGCAATCTTATTTACTATTATTGAAAAGTATACCTAACAATGAATAGGTATACTGTTTCGACATTTGCCTATTTATATGTTATTCAAAATTCACAGACTTGATATTCAATAAAGGCCAAGAACCTAATACTCCAAGGCGAGGATACGCATCAAATAATAACGGTTATTACTTTTAAAGGTAAGTTTGGACATACCTAACATTTTTGTGGTATAAAAAAAAAGAGTCCTTTAATTTGATAATTTCATTTATCTAGACAAGGGTATGATTATAACTTCGGCCACATTGCTTTGGCTGTTTAAATAGTTGTGTCATTATTTAATCATTATTATATGTCACGAAAGAAAAGATGCAAAAGAGATGGATTGATGATCTCATGCCAGCGGAAAGAAATGATCTTTGATGTAGATCATAGTTTTCAATAATTTACCATCATTACATATTACGAAACAAAAACATCTTTTGCTGTTATGTTGAAACTTTTCAAGCAATGTTAATGCATGACCTGAAATTGTGAATTCGTTCAGCCTAGATATTAAACCTCCGTGTAAAATACTTGTCGTTAATAATAAATATAGGACAACAATAGCCGCGATTGTTTCAGTGACTTAATACACTATGACATTCATAAATCTAAACAACATTAGAGTAACCGGCTATTTGGATACTCAAGACAGTATTGGTTCTAAATCGAATTCATTCATATCAGACATGGAATAATGCCACTAAAAACAAAGCATAAAAGACAAAACAAAGCCTGAAACCTTGCGCAATATACATATAATTTACAAACGATTGTTTAGTAATGATCTATATGAGTGTACTAACACATTCGGCAAAGAGGAGACAATTATAAGGGAAACTATTTAAAACAAGATGCAAGATGGAATTACCTTTGCTAACCTTACCATGATATATAAATCACTACATCTAACCTTTTCCAAATTGTAAGTAAGTAATATTGTTTATCTAATTGTCATTGTTCTTTTAAGAAAACGGCAGCGACTGATGTAGCGCACAGATTGGACAGGCCATTATATGAGGGACATCAAAATGGGACTAAACGGACGAAGCTATGAGCTAACGTGTGATTATACCATAATCGCCATGTTGTAACCCTGTCATGGCCCAGATTAAATGGAACATGTTCCATTATAAACTATATATCTCTGTGTGCCTGACTGTTAGTGTACATGTTAAGTTAATACATTATTTATGCGGTTTATCAGAATTCAATTATTTTGGGTTATACTATATATTACCAGCAAGAAGAAATGTATTTGAAGTAAGTACATTGTTTAAGTCAAAACATATGTTTGTAATTCCTTAGTTCTGCATGTCTCAACTTTTCTGCAATAGCATCTTCACCCTGTATAGCATGTATCGTTGTTTTAATATCTCTCTCTCTCTCTCTCTCTCTCTCTCTCTCTCTCTCTCTCTCTCTCTCTCGTTTCTTTTTTTAGGGTTTAACGCCATTTTTCAGCACACGATATACTATACATGGCGGCCAGTATTATTGGTGGAGGAAGAACCCCAGGAAAACCTCAGGAAATAACCACCGACCCACGAGAAGCTACTGGCAAGCTTTCTCACATAACTACATTAGCCGAATCTTCGACTCGAACCCACGCAGACAGAGGTGAGACGGAAGTGATCTGTAATGGAAAGCGCTTTAGACCACTCGGCCACTCGGGGCCCCCTCCCATTTCTAATGATAAGAATATTAACTAAAATCGTGTTTGTTGCTACAGTTACAATCTGAGACAATACAAGTCTTTTTTACCAATCATATACAGTAAATGATGTTGACAACGTAATTATGCACTCTACGGTGTTCTATGTGTGAGGACTTTCATTTGTGAATTCACTCATTTCAAGTTGGATGAGATAAGGATTGTCACACAGTGGTGCATGAAATGATGAATACAGGTCACATGCTCTGGTCAAGAGCAAATGATTCTACTATATATATGCAATGCATGTAATAACTGACACTGTAAAGTAAATGAAATTGGTTTGTATCATGATGTTTTGAAAATTCTTCGACAGAACACACATCTCAGCAAACAATTATAAGATATCTTGCGGGTCCGATAAAGCGCATGCGAAAATATATAAAACGTGGTTTCGAGGAAAGACATCCACCCTATGTCTGACACCACACATGAGTTGAAGAAAGGCGTGGCCAAAATGCAGCCACCATGATGTAGACCGAGTATAAATCGTGTTTTATTGACAAAACAGCCTAAGCCATTAAATATTACACTCGACAGCCCACCAAGGTGTTGAAGAGACAATGGCTCGTCATGCGAAGAATAAACAAAACTCAAGTAAATGAAAACAGTGAACTATGACAGAAGAATGGTTAAGGATATTTTGTCATATATTGCTTTTCATGCAGCAAATATTACGATTATATATAAATATATATATATATATATATATATATATATATATATATATATATATATATATATATATATATATATATATATATATATATATATATATATTAAAGCAACCGATTATAAATTACTACTTAAAAATTGTACCAAGGGGATATAAGGATGAAAACAGCGGTCAAGACTGCGAGGCATTTGACTGTGAAACAAAACAAAACGCATCGCATTGGTATTTATTTAGTACCTTAAACAATGGAAAAAGTGACTCCGATTCTTTAATTTGGAGCATACACAATTAAATTTGTGTCGGTAACTGGAGACAGAAGTAATCGATATTTTCTACATTCTTGTAATTATTATCAATTTTATGTTTTCACTATTACCTATGTTGAATTCATTCGGAATTAAACGTTTGAGAAGTGACCGTAAAACCCTCTCTAACAATGCTCACCTTGCAGTGTAAATCTTGATTGCATTGCTGTCCACACAGTCTTGCTGTCCCTTGGGTTATAAACAAACACCTAACCATAAACTGAATGTAATATTACTCAGTGATAATAGTATCATAACCGTAATATGTTTAAAGTACGATATTCTGTGTTGTAATACTCGATATCTATGTGTTTTGTGTGGTAATTACTGTATCGATGTTTTCCTATATTTAGACAGCAATCATTATGCATTATTCTGTTTTGTGGCTAGTTTTATTGGTTCATGTATCTTTCAATACCACTTCTTTTTTTAAAGATCAGCTGTCATTTAGCAAATCAGTTTTGGGAATATAAATAGACAGCATCCGATACTATAATAACGGATGATACATTGAAATTATATGGCTTCATTTCTCTCTTTCTCTCTCTCTCTCTCTCTCTCTCTCTCTCTCTCTCTCTCTCTCTCTCTCTCTCTCTTCATATATAAAAGTGTATCTTATATTGTTTTGTAAACTAAGCATATTTGAATATTATTTTGAACGACTGCCTTCATGATTTAAATAATAATGACGGAACAGAGATTAACGTCTATAACATATGAGTCACGTTTTCCTTATTTTATTCAAAATTGTATTAATTTCATTCAGTATCTTCACATACTTAGTATAGTTTTACAATCATGTTCTAAGTAAAGCCATAATCAATCGCAGTGCATCGGTGCATATAAAACCTAACATTAACAATGAAAATGTCTCTACAGAATGATAACAATATGTGAATAAATGGAAGGTCCCATGAGTCGACTTTTTGTATTAAGTGTTATTTCGTCATAGAATGGGCGCTGAAGGCATACATGTTTCCAAGTGGAGTTTCAGTTGTTCAGATTGTGTTGTGTAACTGAACATTTCTTTCTACATCCAGACTTTACGGTTTGATTTGTATATGTAATATTCCTGATTTGTTATGATTGTACACATTTATTGAATTAATTACAGCAAAATACTGTGGCGATTCTGGATATCTCCTCATATCTCTAATTCATGCGTTTCTTGAACGTTGCATGGCCCTAGTTTGCAATAAAACGTTGTCATAGTATGACTTCGTTTTCATGGTGGGAATAAGGAGTATACGATTGTCAGAAGAGGAGCATAAGTATCGTGAGTACACATGGGTGAGGCCAGATCGGTATGTTGGACTGGAGTAAGTTAGTGAAACGTAGCACAGAGAACACATTCTGTGTTTGATTCTGGATCGAATGGATAACCAGTGTAGGGAACAGTGCAGCGGGGATGTGTACTCTGATCGTGATACTCTAAGGATGATCTGAGCAGTTGTGTTTTGAATTTTTTTAATTTTCTGGAGTATATATTTAGACGAACCAGGCCTAACTGAGATACAACGGTCCATTCATGAAAGTGCTAATGAGTGCACAAGTGTTTTAGGTGCATCATCGCAAAAGATATTTCCAAAAATGAGCTGATGCGTCTCAGCTCAAGAAATGCAGCCTTGAATATGTTCATGACATGTTGGTGCAATGCGAGAATACTGTCCAGATTAGACCGCTCCGGTGGCATAGTGGGTAGAGAGTCCACCTCGGAAGCTGGAGGTCTTGCCGAGTAATACCAAAATACGAAAATGGTACAAACAGCTGCCGAGTTTGGTGCACAACATACAAATCAGGTCGGCCTTGTTCCATAATAATGTGGCTCGGTGAGAGATCATATTACATGTGTGACGCATGATGGCCCAGTGCTAGACATCACTAAAAATTGCCACAATGCAGACGTCGTAGCGATATGACGGAATGTTTTAAAAGCTACGATAAAAATCCCACTTACAATCACACTGTCCAGATTAACACCTAGATTACGTACTTACTGTATGAATTTAATATTGATGTTACTGATATTTATTGTTTGCCGTAAAGGATCTGAATTATAAAGGCTTTGTGTTGTGGTGCGAATGGCCTCGATTGTATCACCATTATTCTACAGTTTGTTACATGTTAACTATTATTTCACATCTAAAAGGCGCATCTCTATTCCTTGGATAGTAGCATCAACTTCAGTTAGAAGGCTGAATTTGTATGTTTGGGCATAATATGCATATGATGATATATGACACTGAATGTATAGAATGAAGAAAAAAGTCCACGAACAGACCCCTGTTGAACACTACAAATCCATCAACTTGGCCTGAATTTATGCCATTTCCATATACAATGTGCGTGATGTTGATTAAGTAGGACTTTAGCCACAGTAAGTCGGTAAACTACAATCCTTATCGAAATTATCATTGCATTATATGCACTCCAAGCAATAATAATTCCAGAATTATCCTTATATTACCGATGACAGTATTTACTAATAGGCGTGACATTACATCCTCAGAGAGAAATGTATAGACACCTAAAAATAAATATAGATTACATTACATAGTTTCCACGCTCCCTATTATCGAGTTTTGAGACAAGGTACTGGTAAGATTACATACATGTATGTACTAAAATGAGCAGCTTATCGTGTCATTGGTATAGTGTCATAGTTCATGAAAAAAAATTGTATATCGTAAATTAGAATTGAATATTATAAATTAAGTTTAAGGATACCTAAGGGATATCTTACGTGATTATCATTTGTTCACACTTTGGTGCAAAATTTGATGATGACCTTTTATGACTGGAAATATAATCTTGCTTGCATTACGTATCTCGTTTATACAAATTCGCAGTTTATAAATACTCTTATTGGGAATATCGTATAAACAATATCACATGTGACATACGTCAATGACATAAGCCAGCGTTTAGTTATATATTGTAATTCGATATATCGTTATATTCTCTAACATATTTAATAACTTACTAATCAGGAATACTTATATTGAAAGATTTTAACTGTTATATAACGTCGTTGTTGAAGCAGTGATCTAGAGGCAATAATAAAGTAGTTGTCATTGACTACATAATAATACTCAGTTTTGCTTTGCATCACTCTACTATAGTAAAGCTCCAATAAATTAGCCAATAACTACAGATTGGAGATGTCTGAGTGCCCCGATTCAAACAATTTCACTATAACAATACATGATTTAGCCTTATATCATTGCGCTAAACGTTCAACGTTCGATATACCCCAGCTGCTGCTTAACAATAACTCAAAAATGTTCAGCTTTAATGCTACGCTCAAAAAAACGCGGATCGTAGTTTACTACATTTGATTAAGTGTGGTGATTTTGTGCACGTGATGTATTTTATAACAAACGATACTCTCTGATGCATCTGATAAGGATATTCTAACTTCACAATCATCGTGAATAAATATCCTCGTTGGTGCATATGAAAAACATGTATTGTTAGGAACATACCCAGCTTTGCTTTGTAACCGTATTATGTAACAAGTTCGTTAGTATGTAGGTGCTGTGTCAAACTCATACTGATACTGATTGACATAAACATTGTTTAACATATCAATTAAATCATTCACAATAACATTATTTGTATGGTGACATCTCTTGGTTGGACCGAATATAATAATATACCTGCGGGCAATCCAATTCTTCGTGTAGGTCAGTCCCAACAGAAATGTAGTGCTGACAATGCAAACCATAGTTAAAAGAGCGTGCGTAACCTATCACCAGTGACCAATTTCAGATTGATTGCTGTAATTTCATCTCACAAGATCATGGTATTAAACGGATGTCATAGAAAGTGTGTAGTTTACAACTGTAGAGAAACCTAACAGTAAATATTATTTTGTTTGAGACGCGATTATACGAGAATCTGCCCAGTGGGCGAGAAATATACCGCCTCTTCTGTATTTTTAAAGTCGTTGACGACAACTTTGACTAAATTGCAAACAACCGTCGAAATATTTTGATTATTTTTTCTGATTAAAATTGTGATGGCGTCTGTGGCTCTTGTGTTGCAAAAGTGACTGATTTAGGTTCCGTCGGAATAGCGTCTCTAAAAGAAATTTGTTTGCCCATGTACTCGAGAAAGGAAATTGGTTTCCTCGCATTTTGGCTGAGCTGGATAAATCATTTATTATTTTTTAACACTTGACAGCTACGGAGCCGCATCTATTGACGAAATGTATTTGCTAGAGATGAAAATATTAATGCAACGCTTCCGATGTGCCTTCATCCTCGATGAACGTGCGTCACAGTGGTTTGCTCAACAGACCTGGAAATCATTAGGTCGAATGCGAAGTAAGGCATTGACACGATATTCGACTCGAACGGGTTTGAACCTAGACAGGAAACATTTTTTATTCTTTGTCGACACTGTTTTATCAGCTGCTGAATTATTGAACACTAACGGTTGCAATCACTAACACAGTCATAATATGCGGAGTCATCGTTACTAGAATTTTGGATGAACTTGAGATTTCACCAATTTTATATGAGCTTTTTTTTTACGCCACATTGTCTATTAAAAGCCAGGCATGTGTCATCCCAACGGAAATATATAAATTTGTCATTTTCAGAGTAAACTAATATAATAAAAGCTACAGTCCTAATTTGGCCACAACAAATGAAAACTGTGTAAATATGGCACTAGAATAATCTTGAAATACACCGATGTTTAAATTTCAGAACATATTAACGAAATAAAAGCAAATATTCCTCCAATGGCATCAGCAAACAGCAATGGTGGAAATGTATTAATTTATGTCGGCAAAATTAGATCGTGATTGAGGAGTCCTTCCGCCGTAACAGC
This sequence comes from Unio delphinus, assembly GCA_029339505.1. Lineage (NCBI taxonomy): Eukaryota > Metazoa > Mollusca > Bivalvia > Unionida > Unionidae > Unio > Unio delphinus. Next base: position 185,564 of record JAQISU010000056.1, read on the forward strand.
AAACGGCCAACTTTAAATAGTTACAAACATTTTCATTTTCAAGACATAGTAAGAGAAGAGGCCGAACATACTTAGGATGGTACTAGCCAGCACCCTGTGCCAACATAAAGCATAACGATGCTGGACATAGCACGCACCAAATGGAACCCATCATAACCAGGTCGACTACATACGGGTTCAAAACAAATACCGCTCTGGCACCAATAGAGCAAAAACAAGAACGTTCGCAGGTGCTGATGCTGGAAGTGATCACGACCTCGTCATTAGGAACTTCCGAGTGAGGTTGAATAAAATTAACAAACCAAAGAAAATCAGGCTCAAATTCAACCTTGAATAACTGAAGGACCCTAACATGTAATGTAAAAAGGAATGGTTCTGTGTCACATTTGTTGTCAGTTGTTAGAGACCTATGCTTAGAAAAGTGTGTTTACTACAGTCAATTTCGAGGAGTTCGTGAGTGAGTTTGAAACCGACTAACTGGTTGAAACATTATTTCATGCTGGATTCAACTTGTTTAAACTTTTCATAGTTTGTGTTGTTGTATATAATCATATTGGTAATCGTTTATCGGGTGTGGGGTTAAATTTAAAAGAAAAAACAAAAAGAAACCCATCAAATTGTGATTTAGACCACAGAAATGTGACGTTTGTGACACTCGTGGACGAGTGATCTTTCAAAGGCGGGGGTAATGTAATAAATTTGGAGTATGTGTATTTGACAGCATCCCGTTTTTAAGAAATTCTTCCATTTATTTGTGTGAGTATTTGGTCTTCGGTGCCATGGAAACATTATTAGCCCGAGATAGTTAGCCAGTTAGTAGGAGTAAACATCACAGAGCCGAGTGTTAGTTAATTTGAACCATGCTGGGGTCGTTAGTAGTAAATTTAGGTACAAGTTTAATGACTGTCCCTGGTTTAGTGACATAGTCCATATTAAAATTCCGCGGTGTATAAAAGTGTTGTGATTGAAATGGCAGTATTTATGGTTGGAAATCAGTAAATTATATAATGGAATCAATAAGTTGGAACTTGGTAGGTACCGTTTATGTGTCCATAGTGGAAACTGGGCGTATGTATATGAGGGTGATACGCCGGAAATTCTGTGGATTGACTGGCCAAGGGTCGCGCAGTTAAATATTTCCCAGTTAGTAAGGGAATACTAGTGGAATTGCTATCGCATGACGGGCTGGCAGTACGGAAATAGGATGATAATGAAGAAAAACCATGCAAAGGTGCGGTAATGGACTCCTGGGCAAGTTGTCTCATCTGGGTCGCCAATTGATTAGAGCAAAGGTTATTAAATCTAGCAGACACGTCTTTCTTTCCATTTTACAACTCAAGCTCAAGTTGTATGGAAGTCTTTGAAAATTTGGGGAAACTTATGACTTCCAGCGTGACTCGCGCCGGGTTTTGACACCGCTCGGTCAAGTGAATACCCCTGTGCGTGTAACAATACTATAAAGTGCCAAAGGGCAGAAAATAAAAGGTGTGTAAACAAAGAAGTATAAACGCAAAATGATAATTTTAAATGATTTGAAATGATACTAGTTGTATGGCTGAATAAAATAAAATGCATACATTGTAAAACTCCTTAATATGCAATATTTATTGGTGTCAAAAGCGACATAGCCTACGTACGCTTAAATTCCGATGTTTGAGAAAATATTTTGTGTGGAATTTAAGTCCCATTCCGCCTCTACTTGATTCGCCATACTAGTTGTCACTGTGCTTTACAGCTTTTGTGTTATTTATTACGTGATTACAAATTTACTTTGACACATTTGTTTTTCACCACTACTTTGGGTATGACTCTTTCTGTAGTTATGGGCCATTGTATTAATAAATGGATATCTTGTCATCTTTCATCTGTCACGGACGTTCGCCTTTATTTTGAGAAACGACGCTTCGGAAAAGTTGCTTGATATTTGAGGAAGAACATTTTAGAAAGTGATGAAGTTCGACCATGTCTTACATTTGTTTTCTTTGTCCGGATATAGTTTTGTTTTGTTTTGGGGCGACAATGACATAACAGATGATATACATACAAATACTTGCGATGTTTTAACTCTAATGGTTTTGGGGTCAGTATGATATCGCTAGCATTTGTTTTTTTCTCCTTAAATATACTTGCATTTTCCTTATGGTTCCTGTATCATTTAATTCTAAATTAAAACATCATAAATACTTAATACGTTTTGGTAGGTATTACAGCTTGTAATTAACAGTGCCAACGTCAGGTAGCTTGCTTCTATTGATTCTATATATTTGAACATTCTTTGCAATTTCAATTTTGCGTGCTGTTATGTCATGATGTTATCTGGCGCTTTCGTAGTATTTTTCAAGTTCACGTTTTATCACTTGATTCACATTATTAAGGTCATGCATTACATACACACGACGTGCTATTATTACAAGATACCAAGCTGATACTTCTCGCTGACTCAGTTATCAAGTAAATAATAGATCACTCTACTCTTTTATTACAAGTTTATGAAGTCGATACATCTACGTGCGTCTACCAGTTATGACGTTCTTTACAGGTCACTTGACTATTATGAACAAATAAGCTTGTAGATTCTTACCCTTGGCTCATTTATTACAAGTTATCTCAAGGCTATTATTTCAAAATATCAATGAGATACTTCCACTTGACTCTGCCAGCTATCATGTTGATTTTATTATCACAAGCTATCAAGTGGATACATCCACTTGACACAACCGGTTATCAAGCGAATCACTTGACAATTATTACATGTAATAAATGCATACTTTCACTTTACTTAACTAGTTATCAAGTGCACTATTTTCTACAAATTACCAAACGGATACTTCCACTTCACTCTACCAGTTATCATTTTGACTATGTTATTACAATTAATAATAATAATAATAATAATAATAATAATAATAATAATAATAATAATAATAATAATAATAATAATAATAATTAATAATAATAATAATAATAATAATAATAATAACGATTGATTTTATAGCTCCTAATGTTTAAAAGCTTTAAACGCTATACAACATCTAAAATAGAATGACTAAAAAAACAAAACAACAAAAAACAAACACAAAATAGACACCATGAAACTAGTGAATATATAAATATGCTGAAAACACAAAGCAAGAAACTCTAGATCTTTACGTTTATTCCTGTAATCAAAACATGAATTTTACGTGCACTCCTGAAAGGAGTCTATGTGCATGTGTGCCTGATTTGAATGGCCAATACCACGTATTCTAGTCCCTGGTATGCACAATAAATATGTCCACACGACCTCGCTTTCCTATTGAGAATAATTAGCACACGACCGTAAGAGAGGGAGCGCAAATATCCCGCCAGTGTGCACACATAAGTGAAGCCAGATAGACATACCGGAACGGAGTCCGCCACCACAACTCACCAGAGAGAACAAACTGCATCTCACTCCGTACCGAATGGATAGGCAGCTTAGGGGGCTAATAGCAGTGGGGAGGCGTGCTCTGATCGTGACACCCCAATGACGACTCGAGCAGCTGCGTCCCTAACATTTTGAAATCTCTGAAGCAGACATCAAAACGAGCCAGACAGTATACTAAGTGGCAAAAGCCCAGTCCTGAAAGTACTAATAAACACTCAAACGTTATAGTGACATCAACTTAAGCCATGTTTGCGAATGAAGCTAATGCGCCACAGCCCAAGACATGCAGACTTGCATATGTTTATGACATGTTGGGGCACGTGAGAGCACCTTCAGAACAACACATTTGTCCCGCATCGACCGTGCGAACCCAACTCACCGTTTGAAATAAAGGGTGAGAATGTTAAACTATTTGTGTTGTAACCAGAATGGCCTTAGTTGTATCATCAGTCATCTGCAGCTTGTTATATGTCTTCCATGATTCCACATTATAAATGCGCCTCTCTACTCCTTGGATGGTAGCATCAACTTCAGTTTGGTGGCTAGATTTGTATCTTTGTGTGTCATCAGCGTGCAATTCGACTTAAAGTAACCAGTTATCAAGATATATCTAGATCACTTGACAAACAGTACAAGTTATCAGGTGGACACTTCCAATTGACTAGATTATTAAGTTATCAAGCAAACACTTGAAGCTGACTATATTCTTACATGTAATTAATTGGAGACTTCCACTTGAATCTACCAGTTATCGAGTTCCTTATAATTCACTTAAATAGTATTGCAAGCTATCATGTGGATGCATCAACTTTATTATTTACATGATATTTAAGAGGTTTGCCACAATGACGTATGAATAAGTACACAATATATCATTTCGCTGCGACTCCCACAAAACAGAAACGTAGCTTTCTATCCCTCTTTTAATTTCAGTATGGTTCCACATAGAAAAGCCTAAAATGGAATACATATGGTAGAATATGACTACTGCATGCACAATAACGGCCCTGTGACGAAAGGCTTCAAAACGGGTTACAGCGGGTGAAGGATACTAGGAGTTTCAGGCATAGAATAACTTCTTCAGCTCAATCTCCTGGCACTTGTTCATCCGTTGATGCTGAGCAGATACAAAACAATAACAAGAGAGGTACCTGACACCATCGAGGCCCACGTAAGTGACTGATTGCCTAACATTTTCAGCACCCTGCAACATATACACCAACCAGCTGCATGTCCGTCACCAGCTGCATCGACGTCACAGCAGCATAATCATGAGGTGATGGACCAAGCCAAAAAGATGGCAACTTTAGCGTTAATGGGAGATGCAATGAGAAGTTCGCGAATTCTTCCATCTCACCCTGTATAGGGAAAATCCCAGAACAGGTCCCAAACTACCAACATTAACAGACTGTGAGTAAATGTTATGTTTTATCTTGCATTTATGAGGGTAGGGGAAATTACCGGTAAAGAGCATGGTTGCAGCCATTCAAATGTATTTCAGTTCTATCAGGTTCGGATCAGTGACGATGTTCTAGTTGTCCCGTTTACACATAACAAACACTCCAAAAGAAACCCCTTCTTCGCAAAACGTGTCGTGCCCTTAAAGTTAGAAGTGGTCTGTCCACGAGCTGGGTCAATATTGATAACTGCTGTGTTGTAAGGATTGACTAAACGTCCTTACCTTTTGGGTTTTGCCAATAACTAGGATATAATTCACCAAGGCCCTGCACAAATCTCTCCTGAAATGTGGTGTTAATCCTCAATTATTCAAGCCTCTAAGCTTTTTTAGGATTGGGGCATCCACTGAGGGTACTAAGCAGGATCTCTAAGACAATCTTGTTTGCGTGATGTGTCGGTGGAGGTCCAATGCCTATAAGAAATATATACACCTGAGCGACAGAATTTTCATTAGCAATTTAGTTCTGACTTCCGTTGTTGTACACGTCATCATATCACTTCACACTGCCTCTTCTGCTTTCCAATTTTTCTTTTTGCAGGTCGCGTCGGTACACAGACCGATACAGCAGTCTATATCATATGGGCATTGCTCTTGATATGTGCAATGCGAGTACATATCGAACCTAAACTTTAAAAAAAATTCTCTAACGATATGTGGATAACAGGATGATGCCATGAGTCGACTATCTGTATTAATTGTTATTTCATCATATAATGGGCGATGAAGGTCTACATGTTTCGAAGTGTAGTGTCTCAGGGTTGCAAATTTCGTAGTTAAACTGAATATTTCTTTCTACTTCCAGCTGCTACTGTTTGATCTGTATATGTAATATTCGTGATTTTTTCAGATTGTACCCATTTGTTGAGTTAATTACAGACGAAAAGTGAGCCGATTCTGGATATCTCCGGATATATCCAATGCATGTGTTTCATCTACTATTTTAACCATGTATTCCTGTGTTCACTTAATCCGGGTATGCGAAGTGACATAATAACAAATATGATCACAAGAAATGTGATAAGTGTCAATGCATATATATATATATATATATATATATATATATATATATATATATATATATATATATATATATATATCGCTGGAGCAAATACACTCCAGGAACTCATATCCTGCTATTTCTTCTCTTTAAATGCAGGCTTTCCAAATTCTAATTTACAGAATCATGAAAATGAAGGGAAGAAACAATGATGCTAATGCCATCTACAGTATTCATTCTCTTTCACTTTGTTATCTCGTCGTTCTTTGTCTCTCGTTAATGTTTCTCTTTAGACATTGCATCTCATATTTGCTGGTAACTTGCATGGTTTATAGTCAGTAGAGTCTAGCCGACAGGCATTACCTGAACAAGTCTCAAGTTTATGAATATGCAGCTTCCATTTGGTCACACTTGCAAAGAGTAATCAATGCTCTTTCGATTAAAGCTAAGCTGCAAGGAATCCATGGGTAAGCAGCCTACGGCACGCTTTCTAGACTTGGCACGCAGACCGATTTTCAATGGCACGCGGAAGACCCCCTAAAAAGCTAATAAGTGGAACAAATTTTGTTCAATGGAAGTCCAAACAACGTGCGTCAGGATAATGCCAGCTGCGTGCACGGGACTGCGCCATAACATTTTCTTAATATTTCTTGAATTATCTAGGTGTCGCCATATGTCCACTTTCACTGGCCAATAGCAGGCTATATTAGTATGACGCCGAGGGCACTACACCAGTCACTACCTGCTTCACTGAGGGATGCGGCCAACGTGTTAAACGTTTATAATTTTATTGCCATTTCTTATGTTCTGGTAAGGACCCTCTTTTAATGTTTTATTTTAGAATTAGATAAACTGACGATTTTCTTAAATTTACTATAATTGCAACATATTTGTATATATCTTTACAACTTTGTACAGATGCAAAAAACGTGATATTATCCAAAAACGATAATATAAGTAATACAGTGCCAATAAAATGGCCGATAAAAGTAAATACTGGATCAAGAAAATTTGACCAAAAAAATATGGATTTATACAACAAAAGCATCGTGCTCTGTGTGTCCTGTGTTATGAGTGTTGTGTGTCGTACGTCTAGTGTACAAAGACACTATGAAACAAAACATCAATCCATGTTAAAACCTCTGAAGAAAAAGTGAAAACATCAAAAGGGTTATTTCTGGTTTCAAGAAACAAACTGGTATTTTAGATCAGGCCGTTGGAATGAAGAATAAAGCTAATTAATGTAGTTACAAAATTACTCAGTGTACGGCATCGATAGGTAATTTTTTACAGATGGAGAGTACATAAAAATGCAGTGCTGAAATTCTGTTCAGTTAGTTACCAAATAAAGAAATTATCCTGTCTCGGATTCGAGAAATACCAGCTTCTGGAAGATCAATTGCGAGGGGTATAACTGATTTGGCTGAATATTGAACAGATAAACAAACGACTGGATTAATCAAGCTATTGTGTTTAGTGTCGCTCTTGATGAAAGCGTTTAATTCAATGACTTATGACGCTTAGCTGTAGTCCCACGATATGGTGAAAATAATCGTATTTATGACGAGTTTTGCTGCTTGTGAGTTCTTCATGATACAACCAAGGCAGAGGACATTCTAACTGCATTCGTAAACTATTTCAAAAATCAGAACATCGAGTTCAATAAATAATTTTGTGTAACATCTGACGGTGCTGCTTCAATAGTTGACGAAAGGAAAGGATTTGTCAAACTTCTTGAGAATCACGTTGGACGTCGACTATTAAACTACCATTCCATTATACACCAGGACGGTTTGTGTGCAAAGATGTCATCATTGGACTTGCACTCTGTGATGGTGGCAACTGTTGTTAAGATCGTCAACTTTATAGTTTCCCACTCTTCATTTATTAACAAGCACTGCAAGTCTCTTCTACAATAAATGTGGCATCACGCCATACTAGACATTGTAACACTCTTAGAGAAACATGTACCGGTACACTAATCCTACATTTGCCATGGCTTTCGACACGCTACAGTTTTCCAACATGATCAAGAGAGATTAATTTTACCCGAAAGAAATGCAAGAAGAAACATACGATTTTCGAACAAAATTCCCCCGTGAAAACAAATAAAAATATCCAAGGTACATTTTCGTAACGGAATTTTATATAATTCGTTTACACCTATAACTCAATAGTAATTTGCTGGTTTAATTATGGATACTATTAGCTATGAATAGATCTTTACCATTTCACCAAACATTAAGCGAATTAAAGCATTCAATTCAAGAAATATCTTCTCTAAAACGCTCGGGTCCATTTCCTCGATGACTTGTATTGTTCATGTGAAGTTATACATTTCTGGATTGAGAGCGGTATGATATGATATGCGTGTCACACACCGATACTATTATCTGAAGTATGGTTAAATTGTTTGAAAACAATATGATCAGTACAATTAGACCTTTTGAATCGCATCTATCAAATTATGGAATGAACCATGTTTTTCTGTCCCTTTTAGCAACTCAAACATGCCACCGTTATTAATTGTAATTGTCTTAATTGTCTATCTTAATGAAGTCATAATACTTGTATGTATTTCATTCTGTACATCACATTGTCTCCTAATAGGGTTCTTTTGTACTATGAAAACGTTACATCCATGGAATCTAGAAGATAACGTTTCATTACCATTGGTAGCATTATTTCCATCGAGGGTACCATCCGTTCAACATTTTTTCTTAAACAATAGTATGTAATATGTTTCATCAATTAGTACTTTTTTTTAAAATGTTATACCTGGCAGTATAGGTATTACCGTGAACAATACTATTTCTCATTCAAAATTTCTTTCTGGAAACAAGCCAAAACATTTCAGATTCGTTATATCACAATCGAGTTTTGTTATTTCGATGCGCTACATCAATAAATATTATGAAAGGTATATCTTGGAAATAAATTAAAGTTCCCATTAACATTGCATATGTTTGTATATGTATATGTATGTATGTATGTATATATATATATATATATATATATATATACATATATATATATATATATATATATATATATATATATATATATATATATATATATATATATATATATATATATATATATATATATATAAAGAGAGAGAGACAGAGATAGAAAGACAGACATACAGACAGAAGAGAGATACTGAGAGGCAGAGAGAGATATATATGCTTCAAAAGGTATGTATATGTATGTGTGTGTGTGTGTGTGTGTGTGAGAGAGAGAGAGAGAGAGAGAGAAAGAGAGAGATAGATAGAGAGAGAGAGAATTGAAATGTCAAGAGAAAAATGCTGCTGGCATTAAATGTAATTTACAAGACATCAGGAATCTTGGAATCATGGATTTAATTTTTTTGTTTTTCAAATACGCGGTAAAGTGTTATTCCGATCACCACTCAAACGTTTATTATTTTATTGATTAGTATACTGTAGGTATTATCTTTCTGTTATAAATAATATGAATATATTTAGAAACGTTGTTGTATGAGCGAAATGTTGAATTTGGGGCATTCATTATTAAGAATTTTATTTTTCGAAGTTGCAAACAAGAATTTTCTCTTTTAATGGTAGGCACGGAAAATTATTAAAGTGACGCCATGCTTATTTAAACAGAGTGCACCTAGGTGGTTTTCCATGTCGAAAGCCATGGCAAATGTAGGATTAGTGTACCGGTACATGTTTCTCTAAGAGTGTTACAATGTTTAGTATTGCGTGATGCCACATTTATTGTAGAAGAGACTTGCAGTGCTTGATTTGTCATCTAGAGATATTTTGTCCATTGGTAATAATAGGATGCAACGATTGAGATACTAATGTTGTTACACTGTTCCGATTAACACATATTAAACGTATTGTCAACTTAGCTCATGTGAACTTATTGGGATAGTATACAATTCACCCCATCTGCAATAATATGTTCCAGACAAACAGAGTCAGATGCCCCAGATACAACTTCACCATTGTGTTCGGATCTAAGTAGACCACAAGAATTGATTTGGTACATTTACTTACGGTAGGTCAATCGGCATGTTCTTCGTGAATGTAAACACTTACCTCTGATTGAAAGGAAATATAACATGTGATTAATGCATTGTCATGATCCATATGTTAAAGCATCTTTTATCAGAGACCGAAATCACAACACAATATAGGGTTGATATTAGATAGTACTAATAACTTCGTAATAAACCTTTGAATATAACAATTTCATATTTCGTCTTAGTTTATATCATTAGCGACCTTGTATTCAGGAGCCCATATTTATTACCCACAACGGTCTGATCACCTAGTCATTTGGATCATATTACGTGTGTAATTTATATATAGTTTTTTTTAGACTTACAATGCTATTACTGCAATTATACAAATTGGGTGGCGTCTACCTGACTACTGCTCCATATATACATCTGACCTTTGAAGCACTAAAATGGATTGGGAAAAAAAACCAAACAAGAAAGTTATAATAAGTGATTCGCTTAGTAGTGTCATAACTTCAATCCAAAATAACAAAAACTAAATGAAGAGAGAATGTTCTAATCCAAACCAACGCAATAATGAAACAAATAAAAGAAACAAATTAAGCATATAATAGATGTGGATTCCATCTCACATCAATATCCAAGGAAATGACATAGCAGACCAGATAGCTAAAGTAACAGTAAATAATCCAAATTACATGCCACTCGAATATAGTCAATATGAACTATACAGCCTAATTAATAAATGGCAAACAGATTGGAATCAAATTCACAAAGGGAGAAAATTATGTAATACCATCAAGGAAGTCGAAAGAAATGGAAAACCACCTAGGTGCACAGGCTATGAACCAACTCTAATTAATGGAATTCTCTTAGGGAAAACTAAACTGGCAAACAGTCTGTGAAGATACGTAGCAGCCTTCCCACCTGACGTACAATGCTACCATTGTAACACCCCAGAGAATTTACTCCCCGTATCTAATGATTGTACAATAGCCAAGAAGGAACGGAACAAATTCAGATCCGAACAACAAATCATAGCCGCCCCATATATATACCCAAAAATGATTCAATAACAAATATCAAACCCCAAACAACATTCAAAAATATAATTGAATTTTTAAAAACAAATTGGGCTACTAGAGAAAATTTAGGAAAAGAATACGAAAATAAACAACATAATAGCGAGAAAAAAAAATAGTAAGAAACCTAGTACTAGCTCGCACCAAAAGTAATCATCAGAAATGAAAGCCTTTTTAAGGAATGGAAGCACCACCCGGAATGAGTAGGTACATCTTAACCGTCCTTGGAAACCACATACACTACGGTGGGCATGACATCACTAAGACGCATACACTAAGCAACCAAACCGAACACTAAAGACGCGAGTAACGCTAGAAACAAACTAGAGAACCTGGAAAAATTACTCAAAGCCCTCTGAAATCACTTTGAAAATAATAACATGTGAGCAAAGTAGATGGAATATAAAGTAATAAGGGTTCACAACCACAACGAATATATAATAAAGACAATTAGGGAATAGTAAACACCATGTTAAAGGCAACAAATAAGAAACAAATAATTAAAATTAAAAATACAGCATCATAAAATACGTATAGGAACCTACCCTCACTACTATTACCTTCTCTAACTTTCCACTCAATACAGTCTCATTGACAGTAAATAGCAATTACCGAATACATATCACGTTCCAAAGTCAGAAAGCCAAACATTAAATATAAGTAGATGGTCTGATATTATACTATCATAAAATTCTGTCCTGATAGTATTCTCCCAATTGAAACAGTATGGGGTAGTCTAAAAGCCCAAGAATATTAAGCCCCGCATAACAAGGTTGCAGGTCTGATATTATACTATCATAAAATTCTGTCCTGATATTATTCTCCCAATTGAAACAGTATGGGGTAGTCTAAAAGCCCAAGAATATTAAGCCCCGCATAACAAGGTTGCAGGTCTGATATTATACTATCATAAAATTCTGTCCTGATATTATTCTCCCAATTGAAACAGTATGGGGTAGTCTAACAGCCCAAGAATATTAAACCCCGCATAACAAGGTTGCAGGTCTGATATTATACTATCATAAAATTCTGTCCTGATATTATTCTCCCAATTTAAACAGTATGGGGTAGTCTAAAAGCCCAAGAATAATAAGACCCGCATAACAAGGTTGCAGGTCTGATATTATACTATCATAAAATTCTGTCCTGATATTATTCTCCCAATTGAAACAGTATGGGGTAGTCTAAAAGCCCAAGAATATTAAGACCCGCATAACAAGGTTGCAGGTCTGATATTATACTATCATAAAATTCTGTCCTGATATTATTCTCCCAATTGAAACAGTATGGGGTAGTCTAAAAGCCCAAGAATATTAAGACCCGCATAACAAGGTTGCAGGTCTGATATTATACTATCATAAAATTCTGTCCTGATATTATTCTCCCAATTGAAACAGTATGGGGTAGTCTAAAAGCCCAAGAATATTAAGCCCCGCATAACAAGGTTGCAGGTCTGATATTATACTATCATAAAATTCTGTCCTGATATTATTCTCCCAATTGAAACAGTATGGGGTAGTCTAAAAGCCCAAGAATATTAAGACCCGCATAACAAGGTTGCAGGTCTGATATGATACTATCATAAAATTATGTCCTGATATTATTCTCCCAATTGAAACAGTATGGGGTAGTCTAAAAGCCCAAGAATATTAAGCCCCGCATAACAAGGTTGCAGGTCTGATATTATACTATCATAAAATTCTGTCCTGATAGTATTCTCCCAATTTAAACAGTATGGGGTAGTCTAAAAGCCCAAGAATATTAAGCCCCGCATAACAAGGTTGCACTTAAATTTTATCCAACTTTAGGCATATAGACCCTCAACTCAACTATAAGGGCAGGGGCGTATGGTGCTGTAGATTATATTAACTCAAAACAATTTGGATAAATGGACATCACCGCTGGACCAAAACCGGAATAAAACATCAGGCGAGAAACAACTTCAAAGAACCCGGGACAAAAGAAAATTATGGCTGGTCCGAGGGAACAACCATATGCTGGGACACCATTAGAACAAGATGGCAGCCTGACATTAGAGGCTACTCAAACATACAAGAAAAACCAACACAGAAAATAATCCGACTGCTTTCATTGCCTGGTTAACAGGGTAATCATCTGGTACGATAGGCCCTTTCGAACAATCTATTTCACGAAACCTGACTTGATCAGTTTTTGCACACCGTTCAAAATTAACAAGCTATTTTTACCAAACAGTGACTATACTTATTTATTTCGCATAAATATCTTAGTATTCAATCCTGTTAGTGACTTAATACATGTACACTTTGTACTAGAAATATTGGAAAGTTAAGATAGTTATACAAATTTTACGACTTCATTGATTTGATTTAATTACATAGGTGGCTCACACATTATTGGTATTTTTCTGTCCATTAGTAATAAATGGACCAGATTTAAATTAAGCAAGGAATCACGATGTTGCAGGCTGTACGACATCCTTGGACGTAATGGTACTTCTATTGTATTGCCGAAACTCGCATAGCTCCAAAATGGCGGAAATGTGAAACTAATTTCCAATACAACCACTTGTGCCATTGCACACCATTAACACACATACAAGGTTGTTAGGGTTGGGTGTGTGTTGGGGGTATTCCCACCCACCCAGTATTCTCCATTCAGGTCGATGGTTACTTAATAGCAGCCGCGACCTGACGACCAAATTAAATTCTAATCATTGAGTGCATACATTCCTGGGAGAAACGGCACCATTCCTCACCACCAGGAGAAATTAAATATCCATATTTGCTGGAAACTTAAAACAGTGCTACATGCCCCTAGTGGGCGATACAGAACTATAATTCTAATTCTTCATCATCAACTGCAATTGTTGTCATGAAGGATCCTCTGATAGATTGTTGAAGACAATACATTTTCCATATAAATAATCATGGCATAACTATACAACCATGCCATACTTACATACATACATGCATACATACATACACTCACATACACACACACACACACACACACACACACACACACACACACACACACACACATACATACATACATACATACATACATACATACATACATACATACATACATACATACATACATACATACATACATACATACATCCATACATACTGTAACGTGCTTAGGCTCGAATAAACAGTAACATGGAAAGAGTGAAAATAGCAAGCTTGTAAAACCTTAATAAACAATTCATTGAGCACAAATATTTTTTGGAAAGGAAATCTAAACTTACGGTTTTAAGAATCAATTCCAAAAATTAATACAAAAATAATTCAAAATCTAATCCACTAGAGAAATTGCAAAGGTCCTGGTAATAAAATGTCCTAATAATTTCAAGTTCGAATCTTAGTGAAGTATCCAAGATGGAAGACGATGTCACATGCTGAAGCCAGTTCTTGTTAATAAAATTATATGAGCACAATTCTTTTCCAGATAAACAACAAAATAATTTCTCTTGATCAAAACGAATTGAAATAATTTCCAATACAAAGTAATTTAAAATAACTCAAAACGACACACAACTCAGTATTCTAACAGCCGAAGTTCTACTAAATAGTTCGCTCCAAAACATAATTTATATACATGTGTTTACGTAAACAAGAAACGGGTCACGTGATCCTCTAGAATCTTTTAGAACAAATTTGCGTTCAAAATATCACGTACACACCGCATGACCCACCTAAAAGTAGAAAGATATTTATAACAAAGCTCCATAATGTCCTTAGAATCAACCAATCATTTTAAAAGCTTGTCTACAACTCTGAAGCCAGGTTATAAATGAGGTCAATACCCGGTGTCCATTCTTAAGAGTACATGTCAAAGCACTTTCTAAAAAATATCTCCCAATGAATAAATCTTAAACTTAAAATGTCAAATATGAATCTGACAAACAAACAATTAAAATAAAAAATAAATGACCCAAAATAAATACATGTAACAATACATACATATATGCATGCATGCATGTTTCTCTTACTCTCAGTTATCACATACATACATACATACATGCATACATACATACATGAATATATGCTATCCGAATGATGTATATGCTCTTAGAACCTATTACATGCTTAGCAACATCCTTGAAGACATTTTTTCTATCACAGGTAATGTTTCAAACGTAGTTTTCCTCTTTTATGTCAGCAACATTTTGGAAACCATGGTTCATGAGTATTGCTTGTGTTTAGTGAGACTACAAAGTTACAAATGTAAGCACCTGTTTTATATCATTGCAGGAATAACATCGCAAGAAATTGGAGTTTATACAAGCTACATAGAATAAAACATTTTCTTTTTGATGTGGCGGTTTGACAGGTTTAATCACCAATGCTATATATTAGAGTACGACTACTGATACAATTTAAAATGAGAGATTTTGGTATAAAACATTCGCGATGGACGTAAACCCATGTCTATCAAAATCATTGCATGTGTACAGCATGAACATGATCTTCATTATTTTGACAGGCATATCTTTAAAATCTTGATTCGACCAAATAAAAGTTATTTCTGCCATAGCAAAAAAGCGATGTATAATGGTTTGTTGTATATTGGTGATATTACACAGTTTCTAGTAACAATATTTCGGACAATCAGACAATGACAGTTTTGAGGTTTCTGGTTCTCGTAATGGGCAGTTTTTGATTGCAACAAAGACGTTTTGAAAACCTCGTAAATTGCACAAGGTAAACATTTATCCATAACATCCTTTAAACTTTGTTACAATATTTAACCTTGATAATTAAATTATAGCAAGTAGTACGTGTTCCTTCTAGAGTACAAACGTTTGTTGTTTTGATATTTTAAATATTAAAGGAAAAGTGATCTCAAAAAAGTATTGTGTTCCTTAAGCATATGTTAGTTCTATCACCGGTGATACATTATGTACCCGCTATGAATGTAATGAAACTTCATATATTCAATTATTTTAAACAAACTGTTTATATATCCTGCGTCGTCGTTAGTGTATTGCGCATTTTGTTTTTCCTCTTCCATTCTTCTAATACTTAATACAGTTGTTGGTACGTAATGCCCCCCCCCCCCTCCCCCCCGGTGCAGCATGTATCTGCGTGTTTTTCCTCATTGTCTTGATTGCGGATATTTCACATAATATGATGAGTGAACTTTATTCCATGCTAAAAAGTTTGAGTTTTAAAATGCGATCATTTAGTATATAAAACGTTTAGGAACAGACATAACATAAGAAAGCACAAACTATCCATTCGACAGGATTTTAAATAATAAGAGTTCAATTTATTGATCTTCCATTATACATTTTCTTTTTACATGGCAATTGAAACTGTACTTTCCGCATAAGAAAATAATCTTCGGTGAGTCACGTAATAGCTCCTTAATGTTTTCTGTAATATTCTTTCTCAAATTATATATTATATCTAATATTGTTCAGTGTCATAAACGTCGTAACTGATAATATTAAATTTTGATATTCTGTGAATTAACTCCTTGTCAAAAGCATATGTACTGTAATCTTCCTAAATTACAACGCTATGCAATCAGTGTTAAAATAATGATACTTTTAATGGACATTAATTTGATATTTTTCACTATCTATTACCAATTTTCTCTTCTAAGTATTATTTTGTTCAATACCTTATATTTTTAAATAAATAAGAACTATAATGTGTGTGTTATTCGATTAATGCTCTGGTTGCGTGGTTAGCTGTGGTTGGTACATACATTATAGTTGACTAATATGTCTTCTATACAATAGCAGCTGCCATTTTGTAAACACGATATACCGATATATCGATATAAACATACAGCATATCAGGACTTACGCACTGTATGATGAAATAAACTTAACATATTTAGATTAGCGCTCCATTTATCTCTACTTATTCGTAATTGCAATTTGTTTCGTTTGTGAGCTTTTTTATATTTGAATACAATTTAGGATAACAATATTGATATTGGTCAAGCCGAGCAAGATCCTATGAGAAAATGCTATTATATGTTGTCTTCGTTTGTTCTCTCTCTCTCTCTCTCTCTCTCTCTCTCTCTCTCTCTCTCTCTCTCTCTCTCTCTCTCTCTCTCTCTCTCTCTCGTTTGCCCACCGTTGTTTCTCTTACTCTCAGTTATCACATACATTGGATAATTGGAACTTCTGATATATAAAGGCTTCAACAATCTCAGTGAATGAATGATCATGTATCTATCAATGGAAGAAAAACACTAGCAGTCACCTTATCGCAAAAAAAAAATATTTTGATATGTGGACAATGGGCTGACATCATGCAGTAGCTTCTTGTAGTGAGCGTATGTTCGTTATATAAATGATTATCCAGGCGTATATTGCCCCCAGAAGAGAACTTTTGAAGACTGAAAATTAAATTGATTATATTTTCTCTCTGTCACTCTGTCTGTATGTCTCTATGTCTGCATGACTGTCTTTTTCTGACCTCTCTCACTGTCACTCACAGACACACACAAACTCACAAACACACACAACACACACAAACACACACACACACACACACACACACACACGATTGTAAAGTAGATAATGCACTTTGAATGGATCAATAATTGTTGAATGTCATGGAAATCGGTGATATCTCCAATTCATGTGTTTCTTTTGTTTTTCGTCACCCAGTTACGTTCGTTTGATGCGAAATGTGTTACCTAAATGCGGATAATAGTAATGGTATGATACAATACATGTGCAACAGAACGGTGGACATTATCCAATTATTTTCTGACACACCCGTTACGTTGATCCGATTATATCTAACTTTTTATGTTTTTTTTTTTATGTTAATATCTCGCTCACACATGCGCTCACAAAGAACTTAAATCCTATTTTAAATTTGAGTTCATATTTGCATAGCTATTATGCTGATCTTTCATATACCTTTTCACCATGTATGTAGACTCCCTGAATGTCGGTTTACAAAACCAGGTCTAAGGCGTAAAAACAAATTACAGTAATTCCAGGTAAAACATTGTTAAAAGTCTTATATCTCTTGTTGTTCTTGATATCTAGTTGAGTTTTCAATTTAGACATTGCATATACTACTGCTGCTGAGTAGCTTGGATTCTGGTCTATAGAATTTTGCTTACATGCTACAACTGACCCAAGTCAATTATCTGATTATATACTTATCTTTGATCACTCTTTCAAACTGTACTACATCTTCTTTTAATTAAATCTCAAATGCATTTATTGAACAAATCTCCGTACGAAATGGATATTATTTCTCAATAAACAAAACACATACTCGGGGTTTTTACGTCCATATTGATCAAAGCCCGTTTATGGGGAATCGAACCATGCAATAGTAAGTGGACAAATAGATAAATGGCGTGCATGATAATAACCAATATGACGTTTTGTATGTGCTAATAACGAAAACCGATGAGAGCTATGAAAAAGAAACCAAAGTCTGCTTTCCACAATAACTCGATATTTGTCAATCTCGCCTATGTTTTAAGCCGAGGATTTAAAGACACGAGGAATATTAAATTGCATAATGGCAGAAAACTGAGCGTTCGAAATTTTAAAAAATGGTTTGTCAATGAAAATGTTCCTAGAACACCACACATTGAAACCCTTGATAAACTTGAATAGTTTGGTGTAATATAAACGTGAAACGTTTTTCATAGAATATCTGTACATGTATATTTCAAAAGCACTGTGGTCTACTTGTGGCGTTTACTTGTGGCATACACAGGTTGTATGATAAAAAAAATCTTTTAGTATGAGTGTCTACACAGAAATAAGTGTCTTACTGACATCATACTAAACACAAAATTCAAATGAATTTTAGAAATTAACATTAACTGTCTATATATATATATATATATATATATATATATATATATATATATATATATATATATATATATATATATATATATATATATATTTATTTATTTATTTATTTAAGGCGAATCACAATTATTTTGGTCAAAATCAATTATTTGTACGTCAGTTATATAGCTGGAAGAATGTTTTGGATGGGTCTATGTAACAAGCATCAGCCGGAAATTCTCACATTATTCTTGGCAGAAAACAAAGAAATAGATTATTATCAAGTATCATGTTCTCTTTGTATGCATTGCTTGTCCCTAATCTGTACGCATTTATGTACATGATAAGACACTAAATCTCTACCTATGAAGCAAGTGTAATTGCCTCTGTTAAGAACTGTCACGATACGAAACAAACATTATCCAAGACGTTTTAGGACCTAATAATGCTTGTGTAAGATATTATATTTAAAGTAAATCATACTTCGTTTAATCCAAATCTTCAACTGAATCGAGATATCGTAGCTTATATCGACACTAAGCATATTCCTCATAATGAAGGCTGTAATGATTCTATAAACATAAAGAAGCTCAAAAAGAATAAAATGAATTAGAACATATAAATCTGTATTAGAAATGTAAATATAATAGACATATTTACATTCCTTGCACCTGCCGCAGACAAATGTTCTTTCACTTTTGTATCTTTCGGTATATGCTGCTCAGTCGATACTAACAGTATATATATATATATATACAACTGATATAAAGTATGATATATAAGTTTATGCATTTGTAATGTACTAAATACATAAGATATCAGTAGTAGGTACTCGTCATGAAAAATGCTGTTAATATGAATAACATGTACCTCATTCGTTGCAAATGGTTCCGATGACTATCAATATATCCACTGTCGTGCTAACCACTGCACTTTGCTTCTGGCATACATGTATAACAGCAGAGTCCTCTGGCAAGGGGATTGTTTTTTTTTCCAGGTGATCACATCGACGCTCTTTTATGACTGGTACCAGACCGGTGGAAATAGCCTCAAACCAGTCGTTGATCTTTGTATGATTGGCACCAAAGCTCCGTGTGGCTATGCTTTTCACAGTCTCTTTGATGTGATCCCATCTCTCTATGGCACTGTCGTTGGGCGGTTCTCAATATAACGGCGTGCTGGGATCAGAAGTGAGTTCCTCAGCCTTGTCTGGATATGACGTATTGTCACGTTAAGACATGGTTAACTGCTTGCCTACAGTTGTGTATCTACTTTGTAGATACATTTTACAGCAAACAAATGAGTGGTCAGTGTCGCAGACAACCATATAGAAGGTACGGGTATTAAGTACACCATTTTTGCCTCACCGTCTCGTAACGTTGAAGTCCAGTTGGTGCAAGTGTTTGGACCGGGGACACGTCCAAGACACTCTATGCTCTGGATTTGTGTCATAGAATGAATCGGTGATGCTCAGGTCGTGTTACGAGTTCATCTCTAGGAGTCGTTGCCTTCATATGCCAAACGAGCCTAAACAGGAAGATCAAGAGAGATGATGACCCCCAGTACTATCAAGTTCGATTCCATTACGTGGCGATCATCTGATACTCCAATAAGCATAATACGCATATTACAGATACCTGGCTTGATGATTGGAGGCTTGCGTGATGGGTTTGTTTCTATAGTTTCGGTGCAGTAATTGCAGTCCGCTTTGTCAGTTACTCGCGTACCTTAAGCCCTAAGCGCCCAGTAAGGCAGACGAACTGTGGTGGAACGGGTCCTTACTCCCTGAGGAATACCAAGCCGTAGATCTCCATTGAGACATGTTGATGTCTCACACAGTCGAAAGCAACTTCTGGCGTCTGACTCAATGCCAATCGAGCGATGACCTAAAACCGGTAAACTGCTCCTTTCAGAGTTGTATTGAAGCTGTGTGTACTCTCCAGGTTAACAACCTAGGCAGGGTGATATGGATAATCCTTTGTTGCCCATGCCGCTGATTCCTCCTCTCTACGTCAAGGCGACAGCGGCGGCGTAGTAGTTGACGATATGACATTGAAAACAATGCCAAGTAACCTTAGAGAGTCCGTCTCCGGATCTTCTGCTAGGGTTTACTCCCTTATCCTTTCCCACGAGAGAGTATAATCGAAAGGCGGCGAAGGTTTGAAGTCAGAGTTACCTTCTCATGTTTGGGCAACCATTCCAGGTTAGCATGTTCCTTCTGCCCGGAACGTCTGGTTTTGAGATGCGAGAAACGCGCATGTGTCTCCCCCAGTATGTTTAAAAAGGCTTCTAAGTGTTGTTATCGCCGCGGTGCATGTGGCAGATACCACTTCCCTTGCAAACGCCCAGTGGTGTGTATCTGATCGAGCCCCTGACAACCAAATATAGCTAGCTGCAGACCTTAAGGGCGGAGAGACCTGTTGAAACAGACTGGTTTCTATCCATAATGATGTGATTATTCAAGATAGAGGTACAGCAGAAACTAATAGGATAATGATTATCATACCTTGAGACAATATTTCCATGATAGACTAATGAGTATTAAACACAAAATAGACCTTAATACAAGGTTTTTCATTAATCTCAGTTGTCACAAAGTATATGTGAAATCTGGAAATGGGATGGTTAACAATGTGATGATAAGAATGAAATAGAATTATATCATCATGATAGATTTTCCAAATTAAAATTATATACATTAAATAATCTTAAACACGGTTACGTCAAGTCAGCCAGTTTTAACTATAGCTAGAATTTAAGAATAGTGTTGATACTTCTTGCACTGCAAAAAGGAATATTTCTGACATTATATCAGTTTAAGATAAATCCTGTTTTGTTTAATTGCAACTTCTGTTATTGATGTACTCATTTGCATCTCTATACATGTTCAGACATATTTATTTGTCAAAATACATTTAGTAAACATATGTTGTCCTTGACATATTCAGGTTCCGAGTCATAAGGGTCATGGTACATATATTGCATTGGCACTGTGGTAGTTTTTATGCAATATGCCTATCAATAAAATGTTAATTAGAAAGGGATGAACATTCAAATTCGATAGTATAAAGCTTTCGATTTTATATATAATATATGAAAATGTGTAAGAGTTTACATCTTTTATCTTTCTAAATCAAAACAGAAACAAATATTTCTTCCTAGTCAAGAAATGAAACACTATAAAGAAAAATTCTTATTTCAAGATCCTTATAGTTTTAGCTAGGGAATTCATTATGAAAGCGATATACTGAATGTATATGATCTATATGTTGGTAAATTATTTCCAAACATGTTCCATAGATCCTGGAGGTACTATTCTGCAAGGGTTTATTAGTCAATACAAATAAAGGAGAACGTGCTCAACCGCAGTAAAAGAAAGACCACTAAGTCACGCTAAAATGTAAATCACGCTCTTATAATCACTGGCGAACTGCACAGAACATTGTGAAAATCATATTAATTGCTACAACAATCAGTTAAACTGAACCCTTATATGTCATATCACAACAGTTAACAAATTGAAGACAGATGAATCATAACATAGTTGTATGATTTTACGATATTGTATAAACAATGCTATACCATGCTTGTAAGATCATTAAAACAACATTAGTCTCAAGATATATACAGTATTCGCCCATGTACCATACACTTAAACTATTTTACGAGAGCCGACAGAATAACGAATTACTATTTACATGTCCCGAAAAGCAATTGCGACTATCATGACTACAACAGTAGCAAGTAAACAAGTAACATCCACGAAGTTACTCATGCGCTTATATTTTGCGAGTTTTACGGTTCCTTTCGAGCTATTGTTCCTCCTTGACTTTGTTTCATTTTGAAGGTCAATCACATGTTTTATATCAGGATACGTTAAGATTTACTTAGAACTACAGAAACACCGTCCCTGCTTAGTTTTGTTAACGGTTCTTATCACTTGTTGTCTCTTACACCGGCAGGTGCGCATTTGTTGAAAACTAGTACGAATGTTTATTTTGCAATTCAATTTCATGTTGTTGATTCTATATAATTAACTTTAAATTTAATCGCAGTAACTTTCTCAGAAAAAAAAGAGTGTTCTACTAAATGTGGTCCTCGTTGTGTCGACGTTGTCATGATTTCCATTTAGAAAGCGTTTGATACAGATATAACATGCTTCAGTGTCTGAAAAAATAAAACAATTCTTCGTAGATACTTCTATATAAACAACTTTTATAAATGCCATGTAGCCACCTGGTTCATATTATTGGAAAATGCAACACACAATAGTCTCAATTAAGCCTTATTTTACAATGGCACGAGTTTCCTATATCCACATTTTATACGTACTATCAAGCCGTAGCAAATGAGAGCTAATTGTAAGTAAGAAAAAAAAAAAACAGTGATAAAGCAGAAATGGGAGGCATTGACAATGTATCGAACCTGCGACCCTTTGAGCCTGAGCCTGAGGCTGATCCATGTAGCTGATGTAAAACAAAAGGTGAATAATTTACTCTTGTAAATGGCGATAAACAATTATTTACATTAAACAAATTATCCACTAAAAACATTCAAGGAAATAATGCTAACATTGAGCTAGAGAAAAAATAATAGAGACAAACAACATATATAACAGAAAGAAGTTTTCGTGTATGGCAGTGAGATTTGAATTATAGATCAATCAAAAGGTGATACGAGAAAAGGTACGAGTTTCACATTATAAAATATTGATCTTGTGACAATAGTAACCAGAAAGGAAATGACAAGAGTGTTTGTAAGAAAGCAGTTGATATGGTGAATACTTGCATATCAATCATATATCAAACTAAAATTGCAGTAAACAGTGACATTAGTTTCTACTACCATTTACTCTTGTATTTAGTCTAGTTTATATATAAGTGTGTAACTATCTTAACGTGAACAGAGCATACATTCATTTGGGCGGACTTATGCTTCTATGTTTTTGCTGAGCTACATTGATAGGGAAGACACTCAGTGTCATTGCGCGAGGATATAACTCTTTTCTGCCTTATTTTCCCGTACAAGAAGCAGATGACGAAATGATATCCATTTTAAAATGAGCCTCACTACTTTTATCACGCAACAGATGTATCATGGTTATGACTTTTGGTGTGTGTTTGGGATCAAAAAGAAAACTAACTGCGTACAATAATGTCAGAACCTGACAAGAATATTTTGAATTTTACGTCGGTGCAACTGAAGATCGGTGTCCCACATTGGTTTTGGATTCTATATATAATTGTTGTTTACATTTTTACCACTTTTGCATCTTGTACTTTAGACATTTTAAACATAAATCTTTACATATATCATCTTTGCACATTACTTTAAGTTGTAAATATAATGTTTACAGCACCTGCGTTCTGAGTATTCCAGAACCAGTTTATACTCAGATTAGACGCCAAGTCGCCATTGGAATTGGTCGCACAAAGGTCGGGTAAATATGTGTATAAATAGGGGTTTATGAAACAACTAATACATTCCGCTTATATAAATGAATTAAATCCATTACCAGAGTTTGCGGATGTGTTGTTGTCATTAGATATAATTCGATATAAACTATTTATTTATAATATTAATTAAAATTACTAAACATTCTTCTGATTTCCGGACAAAACATTTTATTTTGTGAACACATGCAATGCCATACTTGACATTTATCATCGTATTTTTATATAGGTACATTCATGATGATAGCAGTACTTTTAAAACGTGATATAATTCTCAACTTGTGATATGACATTTGGGAAAAATTGCATTTTAATTCACAATATTGTAATTATATAATATTGAATTTGCACCTTGTATTTTAGGTACCTAAATAGGTTGTTGAATTTACAAAACTTGTTGCTTTTTACCTTCGTTCTGTTACATAACGTACGATCTCGAGTCATAAACGCATTTGCGCTGATATAAAGAGCTTAAAGTTCACGTCAGTTCCCTATCAATACCTCTAACATAACAAAGTTTCTGGAAACAAGCCTCATACGGTAGTTTCCAACACCATTGCAAGACGGATCGAGATATTCGCTAATATTGTATTGCAGCAAGACTATGGTGTCATGTTTCTTACATCGTTCGAGGTTACCGTGATAGATACATTCAATAAGTGCTTGCCTTGCGCGCAGTCACTCATTATTGGATATGTTATGTTCGCCTTGAAACCGAAGGTAGCTGGCAAATTCCCCTTACATTAAATATCCCAAGTTCTCTATCATTGCTATATGGCTGCCAGATAAAGAAGAGCCCAGTAGAATTTTTAAACACTATATATATGCGAATTTACTTGAGTGAAGAATCCCGGTTGTGATTCATATCGTGTTAGTGATCGATAGTTGTCTGATCATGAAAGGTTAGAACGTCATCGAACGAACGAATAATTACAATTCCAAACATGAAAAAAACCAATTAAACAAACGGTTTGGACAATCTCGTCAGACTAATTCGAAACATTGAGTATATCGTAGTTTCCCATGGAGTCAATTGTTTTACGATATCTCATGAATACCACAGACCTGCATCTAAACATTTCAGCTTGCATAATATATTCCATCTAGTATATTAGTAATTTATTTTTAAGATAGGTTTTGTGACTCAAAATTGCCACCAATCGATGCAAACGTTTTGTCAATGACACGGGAAAGGATCTACACCAAAACGTTTGCTCATGAGGTTTGATCCACGTTTTGGACGACAAAAAATGTTTGACATCCACAGATTATATTTGCACCAAGATACGTTCAACGTGAGGAAAATACATCGACGTTTCCTGGTAGTGCTTTTATACTGCCATGCGCGTGTACAACTTCGATCCCATTCATTATCTCGAGTTGTCTGGACTTCTAGGGATTGCGTTGCTGTAAAACACCATGGTTGAGCAGGATATTATCAAGGACATTCGTCGGTATATGTTTGTCGAAAGTGGAATATTAAACTGGATTTCATGTATCACAGTAGCCAATTCCTTTTTACATACACCTCAGAGCTAAAGTTTTGTGAAAAAAATACTTTCTATCCTACTTCAGCATACATGTCACACACAGTCACATAGAACAATATTGGATTAGGACAAAACCAGGTACTATATTGCATTTAAGAGATATAACTCTGCTGGAAATATACATGGGTAAGAATTATTCAGTCACATCAGACCCAGTTTAAAATGAAATCATTCTGCAGTAAGTAAACGTGTAGGAACAAACATAACACAAGATAACGCAAATTAGCAATTGGACTGCATTTTAAATCATAGTTTTGATCTGCGATCATACAAAATTATTTTACATGGCAACTGAAACTTTGTTTTACGCAAAAGAAAATAATATTCGTTAACGTAATAGCTCCTTAATATTATACTATAATATTCTGAAATTTTAAATTCTATCGAATATTGCTCAGTGAGAAAAGCGTCGTAACTTATAATATTAAATTTGGTATTATATGTATTAAATAATTGTCAAAAGCATATTTATTGTAACCTGCTTAAATTCCAACACTCTATGTCAAACGAACCTTACCTTTAATGGGCATAAATATTGATATTATATGAAACAATAATCAGTATCAAAAACATTTTACAATACACAATTAATTATATGGTGCTAAGCAAACTCTCTCTTATTATGTCTTACGATTTCTCCGATACGATTGTTTAGATAGTAGATGATCGCAACGAATTGTCGAATTTAGTTTATCATGCTGTGTCCAGATGCTAAACACACCCCAATCAGTGATATTGTCAGCGATTATATAATCAGAAAAGAACTTGATGGTTATAAACAACAAGATAAGAAAAATAAGCAAGAATTTGATATTGATGTTAAATTTATAATTATGCTTAAGAACAACACAATAATTACTGCGTGAGCTGTAATTGTATAATGCGTTGGCATTATTCGGATAAAGATTCTCACCAACATACAGCATACAGAAATAATAGCAGTCTTGGTCATACCAGAGATAATGTGATGTTGACCTGTCTTGAGTGTAACAGATCCAGATGTGCTAGTTAAAACCACGGGGCGGTAATTGAGTATCCTCGCGTATCACCTTTAATTGATCACGTGTAAATCCAAGCTGATGATCAGTTGAATCTAATCTATATATTTTAGGTCTACCCGTGGATCTTACTATATTAGATATTTTGTGTGTTGCAACACTCCAAATAGGATCAGTAGCTCTTTTTCACCCCTTTCAAGTTCACCCGGCTCGTTCAAATATCTCACAGTGACATTGCCCATTATTTTTTGTTTTGACAAATATATTCGCGTTTGTACGGGTATGTACGTTATTTTGATCGCGATAACAGATTTCATATTGATTGTTCGAGTAATTTCAAATTTAGTGCAGCTATCACACCTGGTAATCTCTTGTCCCATTCACGAGATCGTTTATCCTGGATAAATTCCTTCGCGTATTGATATCCTAATAAAATCTCAGCAAGTGTTTGATTAAATCGCTCAACAATTGCCTGATCGCGGTGTATTGCAGTATGTCCTCATCGTAACGTTGTATTATGATGCTTTATCAGTGATAACACAGCACCTTGAAATTCCTTGCCAGAATCAACCTGTAATAGATTTGACCACTGCAAAGGTCCTCATCGATATAGTATTTCAAAAGCAGAAGCTACTTCAGTTGATGACGTGGTCAACGATGGCTCAGCTTCTTTGTATCTACACGCAACAACAACTACGGTTATCGCGTATTTGTATGTGTGTTTATTAACAGTATCATGCGGCAGAAATAATATATCAGACTGATGAACTTCATTAGGGACGCCGACATCAAAATGTG
The DNA here is from genome assembly GCA_029339505.1 of Unio delphinus. NCBI lineage: Eukaryota > Metazoa > Mollusca > Bivalvia > Unionida > Unionidae > Unio > Unio delphinus. The sequence goes on from JAQISU010000056.1 coordinate 213,078, forward strand.
CGAAGCTAATTTGTTTAGGCGGTCACGTGGTAGATAAATCTGCAATATCGTCTGTATAGATAACCAATCCGCCATGGTGGTATTTTTTACTTTTGCGGCGTTATCGAGTTTATCGATTGCTGATTTATCTCGCCGGTATTCTCTTGGGGAATAATACAGAGATTCCATATTGTTATTAATTATCAGCACTCAGCATTAATGTACTTTTCATCACCGATTTTATGAACCGGGATGCTAATTTATCTTTGAAGGATTTATCAGTGATATAATTTAACGCATGAATCAATTTTACATCTGCGATATGTCTTAGTAGCAGTTTGGTACTTTTATAAGCAACATTATGAGCATGACACGCCTTATCAATAGCGTTTATTGGATATTCGCCGGGTCGTGGTTGATCTTGATCATCGAGTCGAATATCTAATCGAGTTCCCGGACCACAGTAACTATAAACTGGAAGGTGTTTTTCACCTGTTTTTTACCTGGATATTTTGCCCATTGAGTTCCTGGTAGTTTTGTAAATTTTTCTGCAATATTACCTCCTTGTTTTGTCTTAAAATCATTAACCGATTTCATGGAAACAACTTTTGAATTTTTTTGTACAACATTGTATACACTTACCAGAAATTGCTGATCATTGCTTGTCATAATTGTTGTCAAGTCGTTTGTGCTAGTACGCGTCTTGCATTACGCACAATATAGATCCATAATTATTTATAATAACATGAATGTAATTGATTTTTCGGCGACAAAAACACAAGAACCCGTTAAGCATCATGCAGCGTTACCAAATTGTATTCGCATGATTATAATTCGATCATCTGGAAGTGGCAAGAAGCAGTTGTTACTTAATTTAAAAATGAAGTGGTTAAAATTGAACAAACTGTATTTGGTAGCACCATCTGTAGATGATCAGCGATGTTACGAGGAGCAGCAGGGAGGGTGACGCTTACAAAATATAACATTCGGGTAAAAAAAGGACCCCTTAAGTATATCATTTAGGGAGGACTACGCCTATAAAATATATCATTCGGACAAAAACGGGTATGAATCCTATAAAAAATATCATTCAGACAAAAAGAACTAGAATGACGAAACCCCATGGAAATTCTCAAATTAGTGTGAAATTATTAAAAAATAATTTTATGATTAATTATTTTTTAATTATTATAATTGGCTGAAGTTATTATAAATTTATTAATAATTTATTTAAAATTTTTTTTTATAAATTATTTATATAAAATGCCGATAAAAACCTACGGAATTATCACCGGAGCAAATCCAAGAAATTATTGATGCTCGTGGACGAGAAAAAATTTCAGATATTATTCGAAAATATCATATCGGTGTTTCTCGGTTGTACTCGATATGGGGTACTCCAGTTAGAAATCCCCCATATAATATTTTAAACGAAATTGTTGATGTTACCCGAGACACCCACGCAAAAAATACTCGTGAGCGTCGAGTTGAAATTGCAAAGCAATTTCCATCTGAAGGATTTCATACTGGGGGGGGGGGGGGGGGTGTACTCGCCGGGGGGATTACTCCCCATGAACAATTCACAGTTGAAACCCAGACTCTTTTTCCAAGTGAGACTCTTCTTCCACCACAATACAGAATGTTACAGGATAAATATCATAATTTAGTCTTACTCATCGATGAAAAGATGAAACTCATTAATGATCTAGAACATTTAAAATCTATGTATGAAGACCGACATGAAAATCAAAGAGATATCATCGAAGAATTAAAAACTCAGAATGAAACTCAAAGAATTTTAAACGAAGAATTACTACTGGAAAATCAGCAAGTCAAAGAGAAAATTACAAAGCAACTTCAGGAACAAATTAAATTCGAAATGGAAAAAAAATCTTACAAAAATTGATTTAGATGAAGTTCAAAGACTTTCCCGGGAAAATCATCAACTACAACTTGAAGTTCAAAGACATTCTGAGGAACAAACCCCCAAAAGTGAATTTGAAAATCTACAACTTGAAGTTCAAAGACTTTCTGAGGAAAATAACACGCTGAAAAATTATATCAGCGGCTACGAGGATGATATAGACTACTACTGTGATGAGTTGAAATGCGCCCAAGGGCAAATAGAAAGATTTAATTCTAATTAATGACACAATCCAATCCGACGCGATATCTTGTCTTAGGATCTGATAAATTTATTGTTATAAATCCATGTGTTGTAGCCCGAGCGCCACTAAAGAAATTTCGAAATTGATTGAAGTCCATATCGGAGCACCATGTCTGCCAAATATTTCGTAGTGTATGTGTATCAACACCGTTAAACACACATAACATATTGCAATTGTCTTGCAGGATATAGTTATTGTGGACCAGGAACACGACCAGGAACACGACTCGATATCAGACTCGATGACCAAAATAATCCTAACCCGGGAGAAAATCCGATGTTATCGATGAAGCATGTCGGATACATGATATAGCTTACCGGGAAGGTGATTTACAACAGCGCCATCTCGCAGATGTGAAATTGATTCATGCGTTGAGTTCTATCACTGATAAATCTGGAAACGCTAGCGTTTCAATCAAATAAAAATTAGCTTCGTGGTTAATAAAATCAGCTATGAAAACTAAACTGATGTTAGGCGCTGGTAATTAATAATATGGAATCTATTTATTATTCTCCGAGGGGATACTGGAAGGGTAAATCGGCGAATAATAAACTAGCTAACACTGCAAAAGTAAAATATACAACTGCAGCGAATTGGTTATCCAAACAGGCTATATGGCAAATTTATCTACCGCCGCCTAAACAAATTAACTACTCTCATTTTGATGTGACTGTCCCTAATGAAGTTCATCAGGCTGATATATTATTTCTGCCACATGACAATGACTACAAATACGCGTTGACTGTAGTTGATGTTGCGAGTCGATACAAACAGGCAGAACCGCTAAAGACAAAATCATCAACTGAAGTCGCCGATGCATTTGAAAAGATTTATCGAAGGGGCCCTCTGCGTTGGCCAAATCTATTACAAGTTGACCCTGGCAAGGAATTTCACGGTGTGGTTTTATCAGCGATGAAGCATCATAATTTCACCATCAGAGGAGGGCATACTGCGCTACATCGCGATCAGGCAATTGTTGAACGATTTAATCGGACTCTTGCTGAGCAGTTATTTGGATATCAATACGCGAAAGAATTTATCCAAGAAAAGCGGTCAAGTGAATGGATCAAGACATTACCAGCTGTGATTACCGCACTCAATAATGAGATTACTCGAATAATCAATATGAAACCTACCAACGCAATAAAAAAAAGTATTTATCACAACCACGAACTCCTAGTGTTTCCGAATCAATTCTCGGCAATGTCACTATTAGGTATTTATACGAACCAGGAGAACTCGAAGGTGGTACAAAAAAGAGCTACTGATCCTATTTGGAGCGTTACCACGCACAGGATATCTAGTATAACACGATCCACGGGTAGACCAGCAATCTATAGATTGGATTCAACTGCTCCTCAGCGAGGGTTTACTCGACAACAACTACAAGTGATACCTGAGGATACTCAATTACCGCCGCGTGGTCTTAATTGAAAATATCATCATCCGACTCTGTCAGGACAATTCTTCGAAGTTGATCTATTTTTTTCACTCTGAATACAGCTAAATAAACTAAATTTGACCATTCGATGTGATTTTCCACCATCCAAAGTATTGTATCTGTGATAGTCAATCCTGCGATGAGTGGATCGTAGCTGCGTAACCGAGTACCCATGGAGATCTATCAGCGCGTAGTGCATCTTTGACAACGCTGATATCAACGTGGATAATATCATTCAGCACTAATTTCTGCTTGATTGGAAAATCTCCTATTTTAAAAGGAATATCAACTTCGATGTTTTGCCGCCTCGTATCCGAAGGTCTATAACAGAGTGGTACTGGAATTTCTGGAAAATTTCTTTTATGTATTTCAAATAAAATTTCTTGTAATACATCCCTGATGATTTTTCTACTTGCAATTATCAAATCGGTTGGTCTCCATGTTGTCCAAAATGTTTCTATAGGAGTCTCAGGAATTACCTCTCGGATTATTTCACACTGGATTTAATCCGGTTTTAGTCTAATTCGACTTTTTAATTCACGTAATTGTTCATCGAGTGACCTATAATCGGTGTTAATCTCTTCGTTGGTTTTTAACCAATCGTGTGGAGAATCGCCGACAAACGGTGGTGGTTGACCATGATCACCATACATAACGATTTTTGTGTTCTTGTTTAACAACCACTCGAGGAATACTCGTAATACTGTCATCGATACTGTACATGCTTCATCCCATATCGTCACCGGTGGAATATAGTTATCGCCCATTCGTTCAGGGGTCCATTTCTCTCCTTTCCACCGAAAGAATCTGTGATAAGTACAGGCCTTTACTCCACGTTGTTTCATCTCTCTAGCGAGTCTATGAGTTGGTGTTAACACAATCATATTAACTTTGTCTCGAAATAACTCGATAGCACGAGTAGTCTTTCCTGATCCGCCAGGGCCGTTCAAATAAACAGTCTTGTATCTTGTTATTGGATCAGATATCGGCGGTGAGTTAGATAAGTCCGATAAACCATCACAAGATAAATATTTTTTTTCGATGTTAACGTCAGCGGTGGGAGAGTAATCATGTAGCGTTTCCTTTTTAAATCTCCAATAACCCCATTTCGCTTCAGAATCTGTGAATCTATTTATCATCGAAAATAAATTAATACTGGAATATCCCAGCATTGGATTTCTTAAATGAGTCCATTGTGGACTATATCCATCTAGGTACGTGACTATCGTGCCCAATTTCTCACTGTTGGAGAAAAAGGCGTCTTTTCGGTCTACAAATTTGTTATTTTCTATTAGATTTTTAATTATAAAATCACATTCAACGTTATCCATGATCAGCCTCGAAGAATATCTCGCGTTATCTAATCTTCCGCCTTGAGTAAATTTACCGATTATTTTTCGTCCGAGTTCTTTTTCTAAATTACTGTCGTTGAATATTTTTTAGCAAGTTCCATAACGTGATCATCGTTATAATCTGGAAAATGCTCCCGGATATTATCAATTATAATATCTAGATCTGGTTTTGGTAACCAAACTTCCTTTTGAGGTTTGTAACATATAATAGCTTCGCTGATAATTAGCGATATCAGCATACCACTATCAATCATATAACGTAGTAACACTATTGGCATCCACGACTTTTCAGACATATGTTTACCAAGCCAAATATACCTACACGGATGTAGCCCTGTAACGAGTTCAAATGATACCACACGTACGAATCCGGTTAAATTAAAATCGGGTAATGGCCCATTAATGGCTACACGAGTCATTTCGTGTGTGGGATGACCAAATCGTTTAAAATAGCTACTACACTCCCCATACCCGAGAAAACTCCCAGGATAACACGCGGAAATATCAATCGAAATCATATCCTCACGGAAATATTTTGTATTCCATAGTCCTCCGTGGGAGTATTCAACGCAACTCAATTTGATATCATCAAGAAATTCCTTCGGAGTTGGCCTCCATGAGTTTCTTTCTCTGGCATGTTGAGCAACCGCTGACGAAGTCGTAAAACTACCGCTGAGTAGTTTCTCATCAAAATTTCTTATAACTCGCTTGGCTGTATTTCTCATTCTTGTATTTAATTCCTCGGTTCGATATGACTCGCCGTTTGGTTTTACAAATTGATCAAATCCTAATTCAGGGTCACTTTGTAACAGCCATACTGACACAGGATCCTCCCTGCTGAGGTTATAAATTGTATCAAATAATTTATCTTCGTGAAATCCATCGCCATCGGGGATATATCTTACAACTCTCTCTCGTGGAAAATTCAACACCGCGGTGGTCCACGCGTGTGAGTTATGATCGATAATTTCAATTGGAACCGCAATTGAGTTGTATCTCGACGCGTGTAATACTTCTCCGGTTATCGTCGTTACCGATATTGGATATCTCAGAGATGTTTCTAGTTTAGCTATATCGGCAATTGTTGCCCCGCGTTCGTTCACCGTTAATTCCCACTCGGTAATTTTTCTACGTCGTACATCGGTTAGTTTATTTCCTCGGTGGGAATTTGTGAACTGTTCCATCACTCGTGCACCTAAACAATTGACATTCGTCGATGTTTTCATCGGTGATAATTTTTTAATATCGGGATTTTCATTCACTCTATATAAACCAGCGATCACTACAGTCACAGGATAAGCTCTATTATAATAAAATCTATCTACGACTGGGAGTATCTCAGGATTTAATTCTCGATTAATAATAATATTCTTCTTTTTCCTCATTACCGGACGAAAATCATCCCTGATCGTTAATTCCTGTATAAACTCATCTTTATCATTCACGAATATCTCTTTGGATTCATCCGTGATATATTTTAATCTTATTAAAAACGACCCCGGTGATAACAGAGAATAAATCGCAGCAGCTCTTCCACTATCCATGGTGTGATTAATTACTGGTTTTGTAGGATCATCGGGGGTAATTTTATATGTTGTCTAAATGTGTACGGCTCCATCATGACGAAATTCACGATGCCCCTGTTTGATTTTCTTTATAATTTCTTTATCTTTAATTTTTCTGATAGACAGTCCTGAAACTCTATATAGGTTAAAATAACTTGTTTTGGGTAATTTTGATCGAACATCATGATAATTATTTTTGATAATATACATATGACAAACACTTAAATAAAATTTAATTATATAAATGTCAAAAAGTGTATGTTGTTATTATGTGGTAGCAGAGAGAGATGCTCACGGGATTGTAAAAATCAATATTGCTTTGCACACTTGCATTGTATTCGAATTGGAAGTCTTGGACCACAACCTTGTATTAGTTTTTAAGAGGGAGTAACCGCAAAATCTCAATTGTGTATTAAATGCGGTGGAAAAAATATAGAGAACTTAAACGGTATTACGATAAAACCCCACATATTAATCATCGTGCAACGGTTATAAAATCACCTCAAGACTATTTAAATAAAAAGAAAATAAATAAATGATTTCCATATAAAATATCATGAATATAAAGAATTTCCACGACGACGACGAATTCAATCCTCATCCGATTTATAATAATTACGAAGCATCAAGAAGTGGTATTATTAGACATAGACGAAAACAGATTCCCATCGGTGCTATTAATAACGCGGGATATCTAAGAATTTGTATTAAAAAAAATTATACCTTGCTCATAGATTTATCGCAGAAATATTCATCGGGGTTATTCCGAGCGGGTACGTAGTCGATCATATAAATCATAATAAATTAGATAATCGTGTTGAAAATCTAAGAATTGTCACTCCACAGGAAAATTCTTTAAATCGAACGGTGAAATCACTCCCAAGAAGATCACTGAGACCCGTGACAGCAAAACTCAAAGAGTTTTCACTCAAAGAGTTTTCACTCAAAGAGTCCCCATTAGATTTTCCATCGATATCTTCAGCGGCTAAATATTTTAATATCAATCCCGCTTCTGTTTCAAGGGTGGCCAACGGTGATATAAAAACAACCTATTCGAGCGGGAGAAGGGTTTCCTTCACATGGTTGTAAAAATTATATAAATTAGACATATTGTTTTGCTATTATTATATATGACTGCAAATATTGAACATATTACGAACTTCCAAACACCTGAGTTTGAGATGGCTAAGAAATATCTCACCGTTATCGAAGAATTTTGTAGAAATTTTAGTTTTTCTGAGAATGACCTCGAGAACCCGAGACGGAAATACATTCGCGATATTATCCTTAGTGAATTAGTTGATCACTATGGCGATGAAAATTATGAGATAATACGCGAAGGTTTCGGAGATATTGTTTATCAGGAATGAGTTTTCAACTGCGTAGTGTGTAATGATTTCCTTATGAAGCACCTTATCTACGACAGTAACCCTGAGCCCCTTTATGTTGTTTTTAGAATCATTAACAGCGATTATTTCATCGACAGGGTCGTATTGTCATATAATCGAGTTCGTGTAAATACCATCGAAGTATATTTTCATATTCCCTATACGCTAAGAAACAAGCTAGTATCATCCGACTATTGGGATGATCTAATTGAAATAAACATACCCGAGTGGAGGAGATTGTGCACTGAGAATAAACTCATCCGCGCTTATGTAGAATCTGAGGAATTTCAGCAAAAACAAAAACGTCAGTCGGCTTTTTATAATTAAACATTCAAAAAATATTTAACAACTACACACTAATATTTTTTTTCGCGTGAGAATTTCCCGAGTATTTTTCTTAGTTCATCAGCGGATATACAACTGTGACAATATTGCATCATTTGATCACGGTTTAACTTCACTGTGAATGGAAACCCTGTGATGGAATACAATTGTTGATCCGTCAACAGAAATTTATCATTACCTGGATATAACATGACTTCGATTGAAAACTCTTCGAGTGGAATTACTTGCAATTCAACCTCTGAAAATACCCTTCTGATAGCGTTTTCGAGAATCTCATTATTGTATATAGATACTCGTACGTGTTGATACATATTTAATTTGTTGCGTAATCTTAAATTGGAAATCCCTGGTTGAAAATCGAAGATTTTCCATTTACGATGAAAAAGTTCCTTAACATCTTGAAAATCGTTTACGATTTCACATTTAACGTCATTTGTAATGTTTCACCCCGGAGATCGATTAGTGAAAAATCTTGATCGGTTATTCTAAAATTCATCCTGGTTATGAATCGATTATTAGTTTCTAGATAGGTTAAATGAGGCGGATTTATCACGATGAGACTCCCGGGGGAAACATTCGGGAAAAACGTGTATAGGATGTACCCCTGATCCGCGTGAGGAAATCCTTGATTGGATTTTGAAAAATTAATTGTATAACTCCCTAACACTAAATCACAAATAACGTGTATTGCCACCACTGACGATATATCAACGTTGCCGGGGGATCTGTGTTTGTTGTTTTTGAATACTGAATTATTCGACCGTAGAATTTCCTTTGGGGGATTTATTTTAAACCATAGCGCGTGAATCTGTGGAAAGAATTCATCAGTGATCTTCTTCAACGATGCTTTCATCGCTGGTACATCCCATCCTGTAAATTTCATAAAGACTAAATTGTCATCGGTGAGTGAAAATACTTTTTTTGAACTTTTCTCTCTTTGAAATGCTAGCATTTCCAACGCCAGCATTTCCAGATTTATCTTCGTACACGAAAGAGAGTAATCGATCATTAAGATAATTCATATCGGCGATAATTTGATTTAGTTGTTGGTGTTGTTGCTTGATTGTATCACGTGAGGTTGTTAAATCAACGAGTAGAGATCTTTGTAGATGTTCTTGCAATTGTCCCAATTGTCTTTGGAATAATTGTTTCATCGCGGAGAATATCCCAATGAGACTTTCTTCTGATATCACAAATACACCTTGATCAGCAAGAGCGAATCGCCATATTATTCTACCATACTCGTTGTATTCGTATTTTTTTTGTGTATCAGTTTCTGTTCCATCGTAGACATCATACGAATATTTTTGATAAATATCTTGAGGTCATAGAAAACTTATATCGAAGTTGTAATTGAATTTGGGATCAACAGCGGGTAATTCATTAGTGAAAAAATCAGATTGTTTAGGTTCTGGCAGTTGGAAATGAACCGCGGGAAGACTACTCAACCATGCTGTGTGGATCCGCGGGAAGAATTCATCGATGGTGTCTGAGAGTTTTTAACGCAGCCATGTTACGTTATATCTTGGAAACTTAAACGTTGGAATATCTTCAACGCGGATTTGAAAATGGGCTGCAAAATCTGTTCTCGTTTTCGGAGGAGAATCCAATATCAGCTGAATAACTCGCCGATTAAATCTGTCCATGTCGCCGATAATTTTATTACACACCTCGTAATATTTGATGACATCATCTCGGCGTGGTGGGATTTCACTAATTGCTGTTATCAAATAACCTCGAAATTTCTCAAATTCCCCATTCATAACTATAATCAGATTAGTAATATTTCTTTCATCAAGTCCGGTAAATTCTCTTGTATCGGGTATTAATAATCTTAGTAACGAATCTATAAAAAGGTTTGTTGATGTTACATATCCTAAATAATCAGAACCACTTAAAGGATCATCATACTCATGATAATCTTCTTTCGTGGATATAAAATCGGATTTTAGTGGCTATCGTGGTAGATCTTTTATATCAACGGTGCCAGGAATATACTCAGGATAACCTAACAAGGTTCTAATTGAGCTGTTGTATATATCTACGGTGTAGTTTGGTGAATTTATCTCGATAGTCGTTGATAACAGTGGTTCATGTCCTTTTATTTCAATGGGAGATTTATCAGGTCCATCTTCGACGATAATGATATTTTTTCCTGTGATTGCTTAGATGGAATTTATGATCTCCGCGTTGATATCTTCGATGTCATATGCGCCAGTAGGTAAATATTTTGTGTGCCATTCTGGTTCTGCGGTGGTACATGCGGTACTGGGTTTATTTCTATACGAAAAAGTAAAACTGTTTTTGGGGAGTTTACCATTAAATTGTTCTGATCGCACATTTGGCCAACTGTAATAACATCTTAATTGCGTTAGCGCTATCTCAGATGCTGCCAAGGGAGGGTTAAATTCAACGCTAAACTCTGGTACTTTCGTTACCAACGAGATTAATTTCGTCTTTGTCGTAGTGGTATTTGTTGCTTTTTGTTGAAGCAGTTGAAACTCTTCCATTATTATTATTATCTCGCTCTACTTTTAACATCGTTGAATCATACAACCGAACCAACTTCGAGAATTCATCATCGGATATAAACGTGTCATCAAGTGACACGGAAATCATCGATGATAACTGTGAGTATGCGGTTGATACCACGTGAAATTTGATTACGTAGTCGTGTAGTTTACGTTGGCTACACGATGATAATTGTTTTGTTATCCCGGTTGTAATACCAGCGATTGTAGTCACTGCGGAAATCGCTATTGGAACTACCACCGGGGCAATCGCTGTAACTGATGCGAGTATTATTCCTGCTCCGGTTATTACTCCAGACACCGAATACACAGTAACGTCAACGTAGGTAATTCTTCGTCGGTATTTTGTTTATTTTTGTTTGATATTCTTCAGTGAGCGAGCTGAGTTTAGTTTGAAATTCTCTGACTTGATCATAGCGATATTGAGATACCGAAGGTATCGTTGAATCACTTCGTGATTTCGATGAAATCATCGGTGTTGTCATTTTATTTTAAATCCGCTAGTGTTTTCGATTACGATTTTAATTACAAAATTTGAAGGATTTTCCCTTCAAGTTGCTGGTAATTCAATTTACCTCTGCGATAAATTCCACATACCATCTTATTGAGGATCTAATCACGGTATCATCAACTGGTGTTATCGAGAAGATGATATAATTTTGCGAGATATCTTTAATGAGAAATGATTCCGTATTAATCCCCCGACCGATTATAGGATTTGGTTGATCAACTTTTGCAAGTAGCTGAACAGTAATGTTAAACTGGTGCTCAGAATCTATTGTGACTCGATAAATACCTTTAACAGTTAGGTTTTGTGTAGTTGGTGAAGTTTCAGGAATCCAATCAAGCGATCCCTGTCGAACTGTATATATGATATTTTCAACCTGATCCATCTCCTGAGGTATTTTTACTTTATCTAGCCGAGATATTATTCTTATTATCTCAACATTAATAATTCTGTTTAATATTTCGATATCTTCAATAGATTTATTAATAACCGCGATTTGATCTGAAAATGATCTATCGTCGCGAATAACACCCGACCGGGAATTAATTTTAGTTGTTTGCTCCATCAATGAAATAATATTTGCAAGAGTTGTTTTGATTTCTTCTGGTTTCACATCCCTTCCAAAAAATTTGTCGATAGCATCATCATCTTTTCGAAAGTTTCTTTGTAAACTGACCGAGATGAGTATCAAAATCAGCTCGTAATTTTGGTAATTTATCAACAGTGTCTTTCACATGTGCGATTTGTAAATCACTGTGTAACCGTGGAACACCAAAGAAGTTATTTATGGGAGTTTTAATGCTGTCAATGATATCCTGTTGAAGTTGATTAAATTTGGTTATATAATCGTTGACATCGTCACGTAGTTTTTTCATATCAGTGGCGGAGTCACCAGCGGTGACTTTAACGTCATCGATGATTTTTTGTAATCCCGTTAGAGCATTTACATCGAGGATTTTTTTTAATTCATCTAAGTTTGCTACGGAGATAGCTTTGTTAATTTTTGTTTTACTTGTCCGATAGTAACAGTTTCGGAAGGACGTGATACTGATCTCTCAAAAATATCTGCCATGTTATATTACATAAATCTCTTTAAGTGATTTCGAAAATTCATCATCATATAGTCGTGGATTGCTTTGTGAGGTAATTTAGAACTCGTCGAGATAGCTGTCAACGCGTTAAGAACCTTTCGTCCACATATCGGAGGATCTGTTAGTGTCTGCGTGGGTAACGTTGAATACCAAATTGGAATTGAATCACGAAGTGATTTAACATAACTGAGAAATTCATTTGGAGGTGGTAATCCATATGAGTCAAAATAAATAATCGACGTTGGATATATCGCGTAACAAACCCGATGAGCTCCAGGTCCAGTATTATCATCGAGATTAATTATACCAGTTTCTGGTATTTGTGGTTGTGCTGGTAATTGATCTCGCATGAATACACCTCTGAAATGTTTTATTGGGAGTTTTCTTTACTGCATCGAGTAAATCAAAATTTGACATGGGAATCAAAGATTCCTAATTTAATTGGTTTTGTAATATCTTGTAAATCGACTTCCTGGTAGTCTGAATCCCCTTCCCTTTTTTGAGTTCTAACTGATCCGCCGGTTGCTTTCTTTACTGCAAGCCCTGCAGCGGTACCAATAGATCCTAGCGCTGCTGCTTTAGCAACCGCTGGGGCTGCTGATGCAATCGACGCTGGAATTGCAGCTAACAATGGGATATTCCACCGGTTTTAATCATGTCGCTGACAGCAGCCTGTGAAAAAGTCAATCTGATTCCTGTATTAGCTTTTAGCGCTTTATTGAAATGATTAATCTGAGTTTTCGTCAGCGATAACTTATTTTATCCACCTGTCATCTGTGTTTTTTTAGCGTTATTGTTGTACCACACGTAGTAGAATTTTTTGATTGAAGTTTCTTTACCTGACCAGGTGTCAGGGTGACATTAACATGATTGTATGACATTTTATTTAAATCGTGATCATCTAATTGTCCTATTGGAAATGGAGCATCGAAAATTTTCACCTTCGGATTGAAAACTCTTTGAGTTTTAATTATAGATTTTCTATTGGTGCATCAATGACTCGCATTTTTCCACCACCACCTTCAAGCGTCATAGATTTATCACTGAGAATAACAGCAATTGCTCTAAATCCATCAGGAGTGGTATCACGGATACGAGCTTGAAATTTTACATCAACTGTCGAGTGTTTAGATAGATCAAGATGTTGAAGTGAAAAGTAATAAATCGGATACAATTCTTTAAAATCCAACTGTGATATTTGGAGTCCAGTATCAACATTCTGATCACGACCCATATAAGACCACAATCGATGATATACTCGTGATATTTGATTATTACCATAATCGAGAATAAGTTGCTCTGCGGGTTCTTGTTGATTACTTATTCGCAGTGATACTTCACTGATGTCACATTTATCAAATATCATATGAGATCGCAACTGTAAACTATCATCCGCAACACCCACCCGCTTGCGAGTTCGATTCACATTTTGTAGCGCAACAAAGACCTGTCTCGGCGCGGAAACATTTTTTGTAAGCGCAAGTTGCCAAGTAAAATCACCAGCAACATTACTGGTTATTGTAGTTGTTGTGATATCAGACCAACTCAGTAATGATTTTCCTCCGTGATCCATAAAATATAACAAGCGAGTCTCAACAGTCAACGAGGAAGTCATAATTGGCATCCATAGCGCTAATTTTGTTAATTCTACATTACCATCTCTAACACCTGCAGCAGCACCACGGTGAAGAGCATAATCATCATTCTGTATTCGCGTGAGCCCTACAGTATGACTAGCACCAAAGATAACTTTTCTGACATCTCTACAAAATCCAAATATATGAGATAGTGGAATCACACATGAAAATCTACCCTGGTCATCTAGGTTCCTTTTTTGCGCTGCAAATCCCGAATTGTAATTAAAATTATTACCAAAAAACAACAGCTTCAACATCAGCGTCATCGTTGGCAGCTGAAACCTTCTTTGGTCGTCTTAGCGTAAACGGATTATGGTCAGCGCGGTCAGTAGTATCCTTCGCAAACATCATCGAATGTACCGCAGATTTAATAAAATCATCAGAGTATCTAGCTAAAGCTATTATTGTATTTGCAACATCAACATCGTTATCGATGGATTCGTCTCTAGTAGAATTGATTTTATACTGCGCGCTACTAAATAGCGCCATTATTCCATTATTAACAAAACCAATCGGGATATTTTCGAAGTGATCAGTGGCAACAAATGGAGTATTATCATGCTTTACTAGTCTCCCTTCTACTTCGATGTACGCTTCACACGGCAAGAAGTATTTAGATGTATCTTCAAATCTAAGTTCAATTAGTGACCTTGTATTTGGATTCTGGGCTTGATATGAAAAACATTGATAATCGCGTATAGAATCATTCTTTCTTACAGGAGCATCTACATCAAAGGCATCATCAGTTTCCTGTTTAAACATTATATTGTAATCGTGGATCTAAATCATTAATTGTTGAAAATCCTATGGATTTTCAGACCAGAACATGAAAATCCTTGATTAATTAATCTCAACCTCGCTGCTGCTATTTTATTAATTGCGCTACCTATTTTAGGTGGAATTTTATCAGTAGATTGTAATTTTACTTGTTTTCTGTTTGAGGTAAAGCCTCTTGCCAACGACATAAGTTTTTCTTTGGCAGCATCAAACGCATCAACGGCCTTGTTACCAACTTCCTTACCGATTTTATCACCGAGAACCCCTATAGTTTTTGACGCTATTTCTTTACCGATCGGTAGCAGTTTTGGAGCAACTCGAGTTAATAATCCAGTAACAACATCACCGAGTCCATCTCCGTAAGTCACCTTGTAAACTGGCAATCGTGAATTTACGACATAAACAGGTCTTGCTCTGCTCATACTATGATGTACTATCATTTATTTAAATTCTATATATCTAATGTGGTAATGAAAAATCCCCTAGATTTTTAGTCGCTGTAATAATCATCAGTAAGTTCATCGATGAAACTACGATATAGTTGTATATCCATTACACGACCTTGAAATAACCGTTGACAGATTTCAGCAGCTTCGTTAATTATCTCCGGAGAATTATTTCCAGCTCGTTTACCTCCAATGAGAACTTCTAATCGCGATATATCATCAAAGACACTTCTTGAACAGGGTATTAAATTTTGAGAAATTTCACCACCGTGATAACCCTCACCGGATTTTTCAAGGAAATTGCTTCACAATTCATCTTTAACTTCAGCTTTTATATTAATTTCCTCAGGAATAAGTTCTTCATATGGTGGTAGACCTTTTAATACTTCTTGTACTTTTTTCTCATAAGCGACAAAATTAGGGTCTCCTTGTCTAGTTGAAGTTCCACCATGTTTTCCCAAATACATTTTTTGTACCACTGGTCAAAATCTATACGCTTACCAAAACTAGTCTTTATATATCTATCTTTCTTTCCCCATGTTTCAACCGCATATCTAGCTAGTTCATCATCTGTAGATTTATTTTCAATTTCACCCAACGTTATTGTTGTAAATATTTCATCGGGGCGATATACCCTCCTCTCCACTTGGATTTGTTCAGGTTGTTCATCTACTGGTTTAGGTTGTGCAGCTACTATATCACCAGGAAGAGTTTTTAATCTTTCTTTAATTTTTCTAGTTCTTTTTGCCATCTTTTCAGTTTCCGTGTCAATCTTTGCAGTTGTTGTACCAACTTTTGCGACCTCTGTACCAACTTTTTCAGTAGCGTCAACAACGTTTTCAGTTACTGAAGTCACCGTCTTAAATAATTGTTCAGTATCAGCGGTAAAATCTAATTTTTGTTGTTGTCGAGCTTGTAAATTATCTCTTGATAAATTGTAAATTTCTTGATCGCGGCCAGCTGTTCTCTAGTTAATCTGGTTATTTGTGCTTCTCCGATGTTTGCCATCTATGTAAAAATATATCACACTAATTGAGAATTTCCATGGGGTTTCGTCATTCTAGTTATTTTTGTCTGAATGATATTTTGTATAGGATTCATCCCCGTTTTTGTCCGAATGATATATTTTACAGGCGTAGTCCCCCCTGAATGATATACTTAAGGGGTCCTATTTTTTACCCGAATGTTATATTTTGTAAGCGTCACCCTCCCTGCTGCTCGAGGTGTTGAATGATTTTAACGAGAGAGCAAACTCGATATCCGAGAAAGATGTTCTTCAATTTATCATTGATATTGAAGACGCCTCCGAGTGTTGATTATATTGATTTAAAAAGTACAACAGTACGTCTGACTCACCGAATCGCCAATAACTATGGTATAAAGTCAATGTTTTATGGTTTAGAAGACTACGTCATCTGGATGACCTGTGCAAATGTTTGCTACATCCATCCATCCATCCATGCATAATCTGTTTATGAATTGATCTCGAGCAGTTGCCCAAATTAATATTTGTTCTTAGCATTCAACAATCCTTATTTCAGTAATTTAGGTAAGCGTTACATAGTGCAATAATTAATCGAAAACAGTGACATAATGCCCGAATAATCTGTAGCCACCTCTGGTTGGCATCATCGGTTACCGAAACAGAAACCACTGGAGTACGATTATGATGCTTTACAATGCTGTGCTACAGCTTCACGGTGCTAAACTTTGCTGCCATCGACTTTTCTCTTTTCAAAGTGGTATTATTAATTGTTCACTATATATATATATATATATATATATATATATATATATATATATATATATATATATATATATATATATATATATATTGTTGCACTTGATATATATTTCATTTTTGGAAAGAACAAGAACAATTGAATGTACACTTCTAATTATACTTCGAAAAGCGAACTGTTTTTATTTTCTTAAACTGGTAATTATTTACTACTTGCTGTGTTGGCTTATTCACATGAACATTGTATATTTTTACTCAACTTTACTCAGTTCGTGGTTAACTAAATAAAGGTAAAATTAGTGCTAAATAAAAGTTTTAATTAGTAACATTTATACCTAATAATATTATATTTCTAAGCAATATAATTCTAAGGCAATATTTTTATAGCAGTTCCAAAAAATATAGGTTTTAACTTGTTGCAAAAATTACTAAGTAAATAGTTACAGTTACGTCAATGGACCCCTAGTGACTGAGTAGTCTAAAAAAAATCGCCGTTTCCAATCACATTTATCTCGCATCCAGCATATTCGAATATTGTACTCGAGGAAGGCGGGTATATTAGAGAGCAGCTAATTGCTTCCTGTTGGTTGGTGTTCCTTTTTTTACCAGTTAACCTGATCGCCATGTGTAGACTAATGTTGCGATTAGAGATCGTGTTACACCCAACACATTAATATTACTTAAAAAAATACTAGCAATAACACATTAAATGTACAAATGTGTTTTAATTTATTTATATTGGTTTTAAGTAAAATGAACAATTCTTTAGTAATTCCCACTACACCGGATACTCTGAGAGCTGACGCTATCAAATACGTTAGAATTTGTAAACAACAAGAAAGTCTTTTTATGTGAAAGTAAGGACTTAACTATTCTTAGAAATAATAAAATTTACAAAGGTATCAAACATGTTTTACAGTTAATCAATGACAAGCTCGCACAATGATAAAAACAAAACTAAATGAATAACATAAACACCGTATCATCCTGGTTTTGGAAGGTTTATATATATCTTATTCGTTTCGCATAGGCAACTAAAATGTTTGTTTTCTTTATCCTGTCACACACACGATACCTCTATATAGATAGACAACGTTTTGTATATATGAAGACCAAAACAATACCATATTATATTTAATGTATCGGCACAATTGTTTGATAGTGAGTTGTCATGCAACATCTCAATCTAACTCTGCCAAATTAACGGATAAAGCCTACTCAACACTTGCCTGAACAACCTTGCGAAACCATAATCATGACGGATCCGGCCGTTGTAGCACGTATATGAAGAATCTAGAGAAATCACGACAGCGAGGATAAAGCCTTTCAAACACGTACATGAAATTCATATTGTTGCCAGGTATATGATTAGTATTCATTTGATTTTCCAATATGGGTAGTATGATTATTCATTACATTGTCTTTATTTATATTTTTTAACTACTTTATTTAAGGATAAACATTTAACAACTTAACAAAATTATTTTGTGTGTGTTCATTTATGTAAATATTACTAGGCCATGAAAATTAAAACGTATTCTAATATGTTTGGTTTTCCAATGTAATCTTAAACTTGTGGTGAAAACATAAACTGTAAGGAACGTAATGCCAAAAGCAATCTCAATCTCTAGTAAAAACGATGACATGGGGCTTTTTAATTTGCATTTTTGTTGTTCTTGTTGCTATAATGGTCTCAGTTTTCTCATGTTAGCTGTATAATACTCGCCGTTAGTATTTCATGTAATCAAGGCGTAAACCCCATTCAGAGCTAAACAGTAAATTGGGTGTTTGAATTTGAAAGTTGAGTTTGCTATTTTATGTCTTTGATTACCATTTTGTTATTACTCAGCTAACAATACCCAGATGAAACCGAGCAGGTATTGGATGTTTTGACTTACCTGGACGCGAGTGAACGCATTCTGGAACTATTCTAAGCATGTATTTTATGTTCTCAAATAACTTGACGTAAGTGAAAGCATTCTATTCTCAGCCCTACTCGAGAATTTGGAAGTTTGACGACAAAAAATATCAATGACCAGATGTCAACCATTAAAATATGGAATAATTGTATCCTTGCAATGTAAATGCATATTTACCCACTCTGTCTGATCATATTTATAACTTTAAAACCAAATTTATTCCCAAATATTTCAACACATGCTGATCATTTGTTTACACAGCCTACACGCATATTAACTTTTTGCGAATTGGTTCTGCAATTGGTGGATGCATTTTAGCCTCTTATAAAGGATTAAAGGTCAAATCTAAAATAGTAATGCTACCGTGTTAGTTCACTTGGTTCGAAATCCTAATCACACATTCATAACACAAGGACACGTAATAAATATGTTAGCCTTTGTTTGATGACCACTGTGTAAGTACGGTGACTGAGTTGATGACGGATATATTGTTTACAGTTTAATTTCTGATGATGTGGTAAGGGCCTTATTTAGA